>WBMY01009110.1:0-38158 GCA_013397315.1 Donacobius atricapilla
CCCCTGCCTCCCCTCCGGAGCGCTGGATGAGGAAGAGGTGCTGTGGGAAACGCAGTGTGTAATGCCCCTAAAGCCAGCCCGGGGGAGGCAGGGGGGGCTGCTGAGCTGTCTGAGTGCAGCGTGCGGGGCCGGGCTCCTTTGGAAATGTTCTCCTTTGGAAATGTTTGGGAGAGCCCCTGGAGTTGGTCAGACACTTTATGAATGGATAAAGTGATGGGTGTTCCCATAGGTGAGGGGTCTCCAGAGGGTCCCGGTGTGGGGTGGCCCTTCCTCGCACCCTGCCCCAGCTCAGGCTGGATGGGGCTCGGAGCAACCCCCTGGGGCTGGAACGCGGTGGGATTTAAGGTCCCTTCCCACCCAACCCATCCCATGATTCTGCCCGGTGCAAGGACCCTCCGAACCAGGGAGAAATTATTGTAACTGCTCCGAAGAAAGCATTTCCAATTGGTTTTAATGGATGAGCTGGAGTTTGAGGTGGTTTGGTCCCACTGATCCTGGCAGGGCTTTGTAACAATCCCCTGATGTGGCAGAGCTGTAAAGATACTAGAAAATTAGGGATCATGGATGCTTTCAAGATTAACTGGATAATGATAAAGGAGATGTCAGGCTGAAGAGTGCAGAGACTGCAGCTGGGAGTGTTGTTGGGAACGCTTGGGAATGGGAAAACAGAATTCTCGAAGTTCTCCAGTTTATTTTGGAATTTCATCAAACTTGGAAAAGTAGTCAGGATAAACCCAAACTGCAGCCATCCTCTGACCTACCCTTGTTTTCTTCCACACAAAATATTTGGAAGGCAGAAGTTGCATTTTTAAATGGCTTTTTAAATTTGACACAGTTTCTGGAAGGTGAATGGTCTGGTGTTGCTGGGAGAGCCGTGGTCTGGGAGTGAGTTGTGGGGTGCTGTGTGTGCCACGAGGAGATGGATGGGCTCCTCCTGGCTCCCCTCATGCACTGTGTCCATCCCAGCCTTTCCCTGGCCCCTCATCCAGCCCTGGGTGTTCCTCACCCTCACTCCTGTTCCCACCCGAATCACCTCCGGAGTTTCGGTTGCTCAGCAAGAAGTAACATCACAATTCCAGCATTTCCCATGGAAGGAAAGGAGAGAGCTCCTCCTGCCACAGAGCAACAAGCAGGGAGCCTTTCCCAGGCACCTTCTGCTGTTCCTGGGACCCAGGTAACTCCTGATTTGCAGCAGGATGAGCTAAATCCAGGGATAAACCTGCAATCTGTTGATAAACAGGGAACTTGAGGACTGATTTCCCAGTGTTCTAATGAGTGACTGGAGGTGTGACTTCAATGCTGGCAGGAGGAGGCTGGGGGCAGCTGGCAGAAAAGATGCGGAGCTGTGGCAGTTTGGGAATGTGATCCTTATGGAGAGGATCTTAGGTTTATTTCCATGGTCCTGCCTTGATTTCCTGCAGCAGGAGTGGAGCTGTGTCTCCTCCATCCGTGCTGATCAGGGGTTGGCAATGAGGATATAATACAGAATATAAATGTGTCTGTGTTTGTGTGTGTATGGCCCTGTATAGGTATTAACTCTGGTCTGTCTCAGAACCCAGATCCTGCCTCCAGCTGGTCCTTGGATCTGATATCAGAGCTGGAAATGCTTCTTTTGAGCTAAATCCCATCAAGACCTCCCTCTCTTCTCCAATTAAAAATCCAATCTCTTGTGCTGGTCATTTTTCCCCTTAGAACTGCCAATTCTTACCCAAACCATCAATAAATATACCAATAATGTAATAAAATCTTTGTGTGTATGTGCACTGCCAGCATTAGTTTCTCTGGCCTGAAGGCACAGAGTAAAGATAGTGTGATCTGGCTGAAATTCTCCTTTTTCCACGTGGAATTCTTGCACAGTCCCTGCCTCTGTATTTAAATGCGTCCACAGAAGGTGGTTCCAACTAAAAAGGTGGAATACAAATGTTTCCTTCTTGCTGTAAAATCCGTGTAATCCAGCTGGAGTGGGGAAAAAAATGATCCAATGCAAGCTGTTAATCCATGTGGGTCCTGGAGATTCCCAATTCCTGCTCCGTGCTCTGGATCCCGGCTGCAGCTGCTGGGCTCTGAACTGGGATTTATGCCGCATTTTTCCTCGGGAGTTACTCATTCCCTCGAGACTGGGAAAATCAAAGCTGGGAAAATCCAATGGTTTCGGGATGGAGGGGCGAGAAAATGGATCTCGGGGAGGGCAGGACAGGACAGGGCTGGAGGAGCCGCCAGGGTTTGTTACGGAGCTGCTGGGATGTGAAACGCGGCCGGGCGAAATGGACTTTCCCGAGAAAAACGAAAGGAACTCTGATCTTTATTTTAAGCCAACGTCCTAAAAATAACCTCCGGCAGCATTTAAAGGGACAAGCCTCCAAACCTCCCCCTCATTGCCCAACAAACCGGCACCCCTGCGGGTTTGGGGCTGGGTGTGCAGCGGCGCCGCTCCTGAGGCGGCCCCGCTCCTGAGGCGGCCCCGGCCGAGCCTCCCCGCGCTGCGGCGGCTCCTGGCGTTCCCTGGCCCGGTTTTTTCGGGGCAGGACGAGGCGGTTTTCCCGGCAGGGATGGAGTTAAGGGCCGCTCCGTGGTGCATGCTGGTACGAGGCCGGTTTGATGCTGGAGCCGTAGTGCCCGGCTCCCGGCGTGTGCCGGGGATGGGCGATGGCGAGCGTGGCGCCGCAATAAGGACGTTCCCCTTGGCCGCGCTCTCTTCATCCCCAGGGGGTTTTGCTCCATCGCAGAGCTCCCAGCCATGTAGGAGGCAGCCTCGGCGAGGGCGATCCCGCCGTGGGCATGAAGGGAAGGGGCTGCTGGGAGACGGGATCCCTCCGCTCCTTCTGCAACGCCGGCTGCCTGAATAAATTCCACAAGGGTTAGTGGCCTTCCCCACGTTCCGCATGGATCCCCGGGGCGTCCCTGCTCTGCTGCGGGAGCGCTGGAGGGGCTGCTCTGCTGGCGTGAATGCCCGGGCTGGGGAGGGGGTGTTTGACCCCACAGCCGAGGAATATTGGGAATGCACGTGTGGGATCTGCCCTGCAGGCACCGTGTGCTACAGCCCTGCCGGGTCTGCTCGGAGATGGACAAAGTGTGGGGCTCCTGCTTTACCAGCTGTTTCAAAAATACAGATTGACTCAGACTGACTCGGTTTTAAAGCAAAAAAAAAACCCCTTAAATTTGCTGATAATCTGTTCTTTTCGGGCACCTTTAATCGCACGGGGTATTGGTCTGTTTGTCATGGGTGAATCAGTCCCTGTGTTGGTGTCAGGATGTGTTTTTTTAGTTCTAAGCCAAGTTGCTGTGGAGTTGGGACGGAATGAGAGCGTTGCTGTGTCGGTCCTGTGCTGCTCCCTGCCCACGCCGTGGTGAGAGGCAGAGATGTTCTTCAGGAGCACTGAGCTGTGGTTTAAGGTGTGCACTAGAATGTCCCACCCATTACTGCCCTCGGTGGTAATTCCAGGCGTTTCCAGGTAGAGCTCAATGCTGGGTGTGCAGGAGCACTGTCCATTATGGGATAAAGGATGCTCTGCCCAAATCTGCACTGGTTTGGGACAGAAATCCCCGTTTGGGTGTTTTTTTCCTGAGTGGGATGAAGCAGGAAAAGGCTGAGGGTGGGTCCTGCCTTTCAGTTTAACTTCTGTGTTGCTTGGTGGCAGCACAGCAATTCATGGAAGTGTTCCAGGCCAGGCTGGACGGGGCTTGGAGCACCCTGGGATAATGGAAGGTGCCCCTCCTCATGGCAGGGGGTGGCACTGGATGAGCTTTAAGGTCATTCCCAACCCAGCCCATCCCATCTTTCATCGGTGGAGGGGCTGAGCACAATCCGGTGTCTCACGGTGAGGGTTGATGGTGAGAAATGAGGATTTGCAGGATGTTCTTTGCTTTCCTTGCAGGGCAGAGACAGCTCCCCTGATCCTGGGCACTCCTCACATCCCATGTTTTATTTCTATCCCTGCCGTGTTCCAAGGATCTGCTTGCAGGGGCCTGGGAGCACCTGGTGATTCACACCTGCCCTTGTCATGGTCAAAGCCAAATGTTGCTTCTTTGATGTAGTTTGGGATAATGGCAGGACCCAGGGAATGGCTTCCCAGTGCCAGAGGGCAGGGCTGGATGGGAGATTGGGCAGGAATTGTTCCCTGGCAGGGTGGGCAGGCCCTGGCACAGGGTGCCCAGAGCAGCTGTGGCTGCCCCTGGATCCCTGGCAGTGCCCAAGGCCAGGCTGGACACTGGGACTGGAGCAGCCTGGGACAGTGGGAGGTGTCCCTGCCATGGCAGGGGTGGCACTGGGTGGGATTTAAGGTCCCTTCCCACCCAACCCATTCCATGATCCCGTGGTCCTGTGTCACTCCACTTGCTCCTGTGGTCCTGTCCCGCTCTCAAGCATCACTTCACAATAAATTATTTTATATAAATGCAATTCCTTCCCCCAGAAAAGGGCGAGGAAAGGAGGAATGCAAATAGGTCAAATCAAAATTCAAGCAATTGAGGATTTACAGCTGGCTTCAGATGACCAAAAAAAAAAAAAAATCTTTTTTATCAAATCCAGATTGTCCCCTTCCCTTTGGTTTCCTTCTCGAGCTGTTTTTCCAGCTGGGTGACGTAAGGACATGCGTGTTCCAGGAGTTCTGCACAGAGCTTTACATAACGAGGCTTCAGTGGAGAATAAAATGCCCCAAACCAGAATTATTCTCATCAAAAGCTGAAACCAGTCTTGTGTGAAAATTCGGGGGAAGGTGAGTGGTGAGCACTGGAGAAACGGGGAATGGGCTTGGGAACTGCAGGGAAGAACCTGGGGAGATGTTTCCGAGGGTGTCTGAGGCAAGACTGGGGTATTTCCATGGCTGGCCTGGTCTTTTTCTGCCCCCAGAAACGTCTTTACCCCATTTTATGGTGGCGTTTTGGGAAAGCTTTGCAGTGACATGGAAAAAATTTCCCTGTCTAATGGGGGAACATCCATTTCACACATGTGGAACAAATCTGACAAACCCAGAGGCTTTGTCCTTGGGACATGACAGGCAAATATTTGTCATGTATTAACAGCAAACTGAACCCCAAAGCTGGGAACATGTTGGCTTTTAAAACCAATTTACTGTAAAAACTGTGATGTGCAAAGTGTGTCGCTCTGGTGAGCACATTGCCCACTGGAAATTCAATATTTTGGATGGGAAAATACATCCCAAGGAGGCTTTGCTTTTCATTTGGAAATCCTCATGCTGTGATTTTTTTTTTCCCTACCAAAATTTTGTCCTTAAACCCACTTATCTACTCAAAAGGAGCTGTCTGAAGTATGTTTAAAATGCTGATGACTTTTAATGAGCAGCCCAGGGAAACGCTGGGCCTGGCTCTGCTCAGCAGGAGGTTCCTTAGGAGCAGAGGAGCTCAGCCTGGAGGCTTTGGGTGGCTTTAGGAGCTCCTTTGCTGCTTGTAAGATAAAACCAATTATTGAATCTTTGGGTTGAATGATTCAATATTCCAGAATGATTGGGTTGGAAGGGTCCTTAGAGCTTCTCCAGTGCCACGCCTGCCATGGGCAGGGACACCTCCCACTGTCCCAGGGTGCTCCAAACCCTGTCCAGCCTGGCCTTGGGCACTGCCAGGGATCCAGGGAATGGCACAAATTGTGCCTGTGCTCTTTTGATTATACAGAGGAAGGTGAAGATGGATTTAAGGAGATGCTTTGTTCTGTGTTTGTGTGTTAAGGGGCTGATCTGGTTCAGTCAGAGCCAACGGGATTTTGGATTTTGGGTTCATGGCCAAGTTAAGGAGGAAGGACTGAGGTACTGAAGTCTTTAGAGAAAGAGGAATGCAGACACTTCACTTGCTGTGCACAGAAAGATCGTGGGTAGCTAACAGATAAAGATAATTAGCTTATCATTAGTTAATTTTGAGGATCTCAAAGCTCTTGCCAGTAGAAGCAGCGCTGTTCCTGCTTTCAGCGGGCATTTCCATGAGGAATTTCCCTCTCCAGCTCCATGCTCTGTTTGTTTGGTGCTGGGTTTCTTGCCATGCCCAAATGCAGTCTGTCATTAATATTTGGTGGTGACATGGACGTTTATCCTTAAAGGAATGTCAGATCCTGGGCTGCAGCTGGCCCACAGCTTCAGCACACAGAGGGGACCATAAAATAGATGGAAAAATGCATTTCTCTCCCTACAGTCGTGCAGAGTGTATTTATTTCATGGCCCAGCTAGGAACCATTTAAATTAGTGTTTAAAGTCTGCTCAGGAATAAACTGGATTAAATTTCCAGGGGGACCAAGCACATGTGGCTGCTGGAGCATTGATGATGGACAGGCTGTATCCTGCACACAAAGCAGATATGTTCAGCCTTCCCCAGATTTATTTAGAAATGCCTTGAGGTGGACGGGCACTTTCCTGAGAGTTTTGTCAGGAGAAGGTGCTGAATCCATTGGTTTCATCCTGGTTGTTCTGCTCCTGGGTTAAGAGTCTGGATTTTGGGCTGGGGCTGTGCCTGGCTGGAGCTGCTGGAGAACTGGAGGTGTTTTGTTGCAGCTTCAGCAGTTGTGGCTGCTGATTTATTTGTGAAAAGCACTTAAAATCTCTGATCAGGGCAGGTGGATTCACGTTGTTTAAAATAAAACCTGGATGCTCCACGGCTGAGTCACACAGGGTACCTTGACATGGGGCCCTGCCTGGTTTCCTTTGCTGTGGGTGGCTTTTCCAGGTGAAATAACGATCTAGGAATGTCCATGGAGATGTTTCATGTTGTGGAATCCTTTCATTTCAAGAAGTGGGAGCTCGGGGAGCTCAGTGTGAGCTGGGATGTCCAGGTCAGAAGTGGAAGGAAAGCCTCCATCTCTGACTGCCCTCGACCCCCAGGGCTGGGGGAGCTGGATGTGGAGGTGTCTGTGTGCACTGGGCTGTGCCAGGGGGGATTCAGGCTGCAGAGCAGGAAAGGTTCTTCCCCCAGAGGGGGCTGGCACTGCCCAGGCTCCCCAGGGAATGGGCACGGCCCCGAGGCTGCCAGAGCTCCAGGAGCCTTTGGACAGCGCTCCAGGGGTGCCCAGGGTGGGGTTGTTGGGGGGTCTGGGCAGGGCCAGGAGCTGGGCTGGATGATCCTTGTGGGTCAGCTCAGGGTATTCCATGATTCGATTCCATGATTCGATTCCATGATTCTATTTCATGATTTGATTCCATGATTCTATTCGATGATTCTCACCGGGATGAGCTCGTAGGGCAGCGAGTGTCCGTGGGGCCATCAGGGAATGTCGCAGTGCCCAGAGCTGGCCAAGCCCATCCTTTACAGATCATGTGCTGAGGGCAGGGAATGTTCATTCCCTTTCCAAATGATGCCCTCTCCGCCCTGTTCCCTTTCATTTTTAGCAATTGTGAAGGTGGATTCCTGCCCACGAGCACATGTGGCTTGGCTGGGAGAGGATGCATCCCAAGGACGTGCAGGTGCCATGGAAATGGTTCAGGGACGCGGTTTAGGGTTGGGCCTGGATGTGTTGGAGGTTAATGGTTGGACTCGATGACCTTCAAGGGCTTTTCCAACCCCAATAATCCTGGGATTCCGTGACATGGATGCACTGCCTGGGAGCTCCCGATGCAGGCACAACGCAGGAGCTGCTCTGCACCTCGAGCTGATCAGCAGCAATCACTAATAACAGGAGTTTATTAGCTGTATCTTAATTACAAAGCACAGTAATTAGGGAGGAAGTGGCCATCTTGACAGCCTGATGGTGTTAATTAGAGACCAGGAACACTCTTAGAGAATTGGAAGGGAGATGAACTCCCAGCTCCATCAAACGGTTTTGCAAATAGAGGCCCTGGCTGCAGCAGGAGTGGATTTCTTTATTTCTTTTCTCTTTTTTTCCCTGATCTGTCTGCACTGACAGCCAGCACAGCACTTCCTGGGGAGACTGTGCAGCAGGGAGTGTCCTTCTCCCTCTCTGTGCCAGGCTGCTGAGAGATTCCAGGGATGGGTCGGTTGTTCCGAGGAGCTTTTGGCAGTAACTCACTGACGGGACCTGCTGTGCAGGGAGCCGAGCACGGCCCGGCCTCAGCCCCTCCTGCTCTGTGTCCTGCTGCTGGAGCAGCTGTCGGTGCAGCCAGAGCCGCTGTGCTGGTGCTTCCTGCAGGGATCAAAGCTGGATTTACGTGTGCTCCCGCAGCAGGAGCTGAGCCTGCCCAGGACGAGGCTCGGCCTTGTCCTGGCTGTGAGGGAGGTGGGTGCCAGCCATGGGGCCCATGTGGGACGGTCCAAGGCTCACCACAGGCGGTGGAACTGTGACTTTGTGCTCTAACCTGGGACATGGGACAGTGCCTGGCCTTGAGGGCAGGTCTGTTATCCTGTGACACCCGTAAAATCACCAGTCCCTGCAGGGGAGGTGACCTGGGGACACGCAGAGGGGCTGGAAAGCTGCTGGTGGGAAAAGCCCTGGGGTGCTGGTGACAGTGCCTGGACATGAGCCTGGGTATGCCCAGGTGTGCCCAGGCGTGCCCAGGTGTGCCCAGGTGTGCCCAGGTGGCCAAGGGGTGGCAGCAGGAGCAGGGCAGTGCCCGTCCCCTGTGCTGGCCCTGCTGGGGCACCTCCAGCGCTGGGGCAGCTCTGGGACCCTCCTGGCAAGAGAGACCTGGAGGGGCTGGAGCATGTCCAGGGCAGGGAACGGGGCTGGGGAAGGGGCTGGAGCCCCAGGAGAGGCTGAGGGAGCTGGGAAAGGGGCTCAGCCTGGAGAAAAGGAGGCTCAGGGGGGCCCTGGTGGCTCTGCACAACTCCCTGCCAGGAGGGGACAGCCGGGGGTCGGGCTCTGCTCCCAGGGAACAGGGACAGGAGGAGAGGGAACGGCCTCGAGCTGGGCCAGGGGAGGCTCAGGGTGGATATTTGGGAAAATTCCTTCATGGAGTGGGCAGTCAGGTATTGGAAGGGGCTGCCCAGGGAGGTTTGGGGTCCCCATCCCTGGAGGTGTCCAGGGAAGGCCTGGATGTGGCACTCAGTGCTCTGTGCTGGGGACAAGGTGGGCATTGGACACAGATTGGAGACTTGATGGGCTCGGAGGCTTTCCCTGCCTTTGGGTTCTGAGGGAGCAGGACTGAAATCCAAGGGCAGAAGGGATGTAAGTTGGATGTCTTTTTGGGGCTGCTGCTGCCCGCTGCCATCCTCCCCGAGCCTGAGGCTCTCGGCAGGGCAGGGGGGCTGGGAGACTCCCCGGTCCTGCTGTGCCTTTGGCATGTCCTGACCTTTGGGAATCGGAGGACGGTGGATAACTGACACCCCTGGATCCTCTTACCCCGGGTAAGCTGAGCCCTGGCAGCTCAGGAGGGTTTCAGTGCCCATCAGGATGTGTCTCCATCTCCGTGTCCTGGATGCTTCTCCAAAACCTGGGATCAGCTGAGCTTGGGGCCTGCAGGGATGTGCTGAGCCCTGATCCTGAGCCAAGGGACACGATAGCTGCTGGAATTGGGAGCAGGGAGGCTCAGGTGCTCTCTCCGAGCTGCTGTGGGTGGCACAGCAGCAGTTTGGGCCAGGCTGCCCGTGTCCCTGCACACCATCACTGCTGCTGTCCTGGTTGCTGCTGGGTTCTGCTGTTCCCGTGTCATCCTGCGCAGCCGTGGGTGCGACAGGGACAGGGCCATCACAGCCTGTCCCTTCCCTGCCTCCCTCTCCCTCCCTGGGCGTGAGGGCCCTTGTCATCTCCTTCTTGTTCACAGGGTTAGTGAGCAAGGAGAGAGCTGACAGGAGTGTGGGAGCGTCCTCTGCACATCTCCCACTGCTTTCCGCGAGCGGGAGGAGGCCTGGGGCAGCCTGTGTGTTCCCTGATGATGGGACACTTCCAGGAAAAAAAAAAAAAAGAAGCTCCTGGTAAAAAAACATAAAATTAAAAAATCCTGGGCCAGATTCACTATGCTGAGCCCCTGGGAGTGGTCCTGGGTACCCCAAAGATGATGTTATCCTCAGGGATGGGGGCTCCTGGGAGCTCTCCGTGGCCCCATTGGCTTCCTGAGCCCTTCACAGCCCGTCTGTGAGCTCCCCTCCTCGCCCTGCTGACACGGGAGATGGACTCGGGGCTGGAAAATGTTTAAGCATCATAAAAAATGGATGTTCAGTGATGCAGGAGGAGACACCCAAGACCTGCTATGGTTTCGGCAGCAGCGTGCCAGGGTTTGCTGCTGTCTGTGGAAGAACAGGGTGTAACCCCCCCAGCCGTGGCAGTGCTCACTTCTGCGAGTTTCTGCTCTGAAAAAAACTAATTTCCTCCAAAATATTTGACTTTTAGTTATTTCTGCTCTTTTCTGGGGTTGTTCCTGGCTGAGGGAAGCTGCCTGTGCCTGGCCCAGTGTCCTGCTGCTGCCTGTCACCCCTTCAGGGACGCAGGGACTTGTCCCCAAGCTCGTGGTGCCACCAGACTGTGGCAGCTGCTGCATTTCAGTGTGGGGGAGTGATGCAAATCCATAGTAATCACTGGAAACTGAAGGATTCAGCGACTAAACGAACAGAAACAAGTAATTAACAAGTTTTGTACATTTTCTGACGTGCTTTGGACGAGAACGAGTGACTGAATTATTTATGACGCCACTTGTGTCCATGGGCTAAGTATTTCCTTGGAGATGTTCCTGGAGCTGCAGGCAGGGCAAGTCCTCCCTGCTGGGATGTCTTGGGTCAGGTGTGGGCTGTGCATTCAGAGGGTAACAGCGGAATAAGAGCAGGGGTGGTTTGGTGAAGGGCAAGTGGGAGATATTCCAGCTGGATGTGGATCTTTCAGAGGCTCCGAAAGGGACACAGAGGTCTGTGCCTCTGTCCTGCTGATAGGGATCTGTGCAGGGATGAGAAACGCTTTCCCAGGCAGCTTTGGGAGGGGCTGCTGGGGAGGGTGACTGGATCTCCAGGCTGACTGCAGGATTTTGGAGTGTTGGGGCCTCCTGCAAGGTCACCGTGGCTCCCAGTCATGGGATGGGTTGGGTGGGAAGGGACATTAAAGCTCATCCAGTGCCACCCCTGCCATGGCAGGGACACCTCCCACTGTCCCAGGCTGCTCCAGCCCCAGTGTCCAGCCTGGCCTTGGGCACTGCCAGGGATCCAGGGGCAGCCACAGCTGCTCTGGGCACCCTGTGCCAGGGTCTGCCCACCCTGCCAGGGAACAATTCCTGCCCAGTCTCCCACCCAGCCCTGCCCTCTGGCAGTGGGAAGCCATTCCCTGTGTCCTGTCCCTCCATGCCTTGTCCCCAGTCCCTCTGCAGCTCTCCTAGAGCCCCTTTGGGCCTGCTGGGGTCCCTGGACACTCCCTGGGCTTGCAGAGGAAATGAGGAGCTGAAGGTGATGCTGCAGGCACTGAGGCTGTGCCTTCCTCCTGCCAGTGGGGCCAGTCCCGGCTTCTCCCGCAGGGATTCCTGGCAGGGAAGCATTTTCCAGGTGTGACAAGAGGCAGTCACTGTCCCTGGCCCCAGCTCTGCACCCAGAGTGCTCCTGGAGTTCAGCACTTGGTGTGTCGCTGCTGTTCCGAGCTGAAGAATGAAAAAGTTTCTATTTTTATCGAGCGATTATTTTAAACCTTTTTGATTTCCTTTCCTGGCAATGAGCTGTGCTGCTGAGCCCCCAATTATCTGCTAATGAGCTGTTATTTCCCTGTAATCACACCTTCCCCTCCGTGTTTTTGCTCATTGCTATTCACAAGTGCCCGAAAGGGACAGGAGGGACATTTGGCCCTGTCCAGCAGGACTGACTGTGACTCTCCAGTGCTCCCACAAAAGCATCAGCTGGGTTCATTTTATCTCATCTCACGTTCCCTGCCAGCTCAGCCCCTCAGCCTCTGAGATTTCTCCTCTTCAGGAGATTTCAGGGCTGTATCCATACTTTTCTGTAGGGCTTCCCAACTTCTTAGCCCGTTGGAAATAAGGAACAGAGTATTGTAGTCAAAAGGCAGAGCAAAAAAAACAACCACCAATCCTCCACCTCCTCCAAAAGCCAGCAAAGCGGGGTCTTGCAAAGCTCTCTTGGCTCCTCCTGAGCGGAGTTTTGGAAAGATAGTGGAGAAATCCAAGGGAAAGACTTGTGGAAGCAGCACTGGTGCCTGCCTGTGTTTCAGCCCACATACATATACACACATACACACACATATATACATGTGCGTGTGTTTTTACGGAATCACAGAATAGTTTTTAGGTTGGAAAAGCCCCTTGGGAGCATCGAGTCCAACTGTTCCCCTAGGACAGCCAAGGCCAGCACTGACCCCTGTCCCCCAGTGCCACAAGGCTGTTAAATCCCTGCAGGGATGGGGACTCCAAACCTCCCTGGGCAGCTGTGCCAGGGCCTGACCACCCTTTCCAGGAAGGAATTCTCCCAAAATCCACCCTGACCTCTCCTGGCCCAGCCTGGGGCCGTTCCCTCTCCTCCTGTCCCTGTTCCCTGGGAGCAGAGCCCGACCCCCCGGCTGTCCCCTCCTGGCAGGGAGTTGTGCAGAGCCACCAGGGCCCCCCTGAGCCTCCTTTTCTCCAGGCTGAGCCCCTTTCCCAGCTCCCTCAGCCTCTCCTGGGGCTCCAGCCCCTTCCCCAGCCCCATTCCCTGCCCTGGACACGCTCCAGCCCCTCCAGGTCTCTCCTGCACTGAGGGGTGCAGGGACACCTCTCTCCACCCTCAGGGCTCTGTGTCACAGCTGCCTCTCCGTAGCTGTTCTGTTTTCCAGCTTTGCTTCCCGAGGATCTCGAGCTGTTCCTTGTGAATTGTCAAAAAGTCTCCAGTTGTCTTTTCCCACTTCTGCTCAGCCCTGTCCTTCCAGTCACTGTCCCTTTGGGATGTGTTTCCCAGCCCCAGTTCCATCAGGGCTGTCCTGTCCTGGGACACTCTGGGAGTGCAGGATCCCAAACCGGCCATGGGCTGCTGAGGACTTACCAGAAATCACCTCATGTCTCAAATTTGCCTTCTCTGTTCCTGAAACCCTGACTTAATATGCTCTTTTTGCTTACTCTTAGAAGTTCCATTGGAATTTGTATGGATCTAGAAGTAGCCATGACCGGTGGCTCCCAGGGCTGCCTGTTGGGTTGGGTCTCTCCACTGCTGCCCTGTGGAGTCTTGGATTGATCACATCCTGAATTTCATCTCCATTTCTCCAGTGTGTCCATCCTTTCTGTAGTTTAAACCCTGTCTTTTGGTGTGTTTTAAACTCAATCTTTGTGACTCTGTAGCCTGGATTTCAACGTATTGGAGTTGTTCAGGTGTTTGGGTGTTGGGAAAATCCCATTTGTGCCGGGAAGTGCATGACTGCAGTCCAGACCAAGTGCAGCCTGCGCTGTTCAGGATTATTGACCAGAGCATCATCATTTTGTAATTGCAGCAATAAAATGTTCAATAGCCAGGCTGGGAGGGCTGCATGGTGGGAATGGAGATGCTTTCTGCTTTCCCACTCCTGATTTTTGTATCCTGCTTGTTTTCATAGAATCATGGAAAGGTTTGGGCTGGATGGGCACGGAGCCATGGCAGGGACACCTCCCACTGTCCCAGGCTGCTCCCAGCCCTGATCCAGCCTGGCCTTGGGCACTGCGAGGGATCCAGGGGCAGCCACAGCTGCTCTGGGCACCTGTGCCAGGGCCTGCCCACCCTGCCAGGGAACAATTCCTGCCCAATCTCCCATCCAGCCCTGCCCTCTGGCAGTGGAAGCCATTCCCTGGGTCCTGTCCCTCCAGCCCTTGTCCCCAGTCCCTCTGCAGCTCTCCTGGAGCCCCTTTAGGCCCTGGCAGGGGCTCTGAGGTGTCCCTGGAGCCTTCTCCTCTCCAGGTGAGCGCCCCCATGAGCAGTGGCCTTTGATCTCTGGGTTTGCTCTGTTGAGTCCCACCACCAGGTGGGTCCTCCCCTCCTACTCCCACTGAATGTGGCGTCAGGATATGTCCCAGCTTGTCACGAGCAGCCAATTTTCCCTATTTTTAGGCTCCCATTTGCCTGCACAGCTTTCCCTTTGCATTAGCAGGGAGAAGCAACAGCCCTGCCAGGTTGGTGGTAATTGCTGAGCGATCACCCGGATTTGGAATGATTTATGAATGATTATTATCCCTACTATTTTGATGATTAATTCTCAGTGTAATTCTTTCTAACCACCAAAATTCCTCCTGTTCCTGCATCTGCAGCTGCTATAAACCTCATCCATCTCCCTGGCAGCCGGGCCAGGCTATTAAATATAGATCCCTGCTCCATTTAATATTCATAGCGATTAAAAGTGATGAAAGCAGCTGTGTCTGCCAGAGCCAGGGTGGAAATTGCTCTGCTTCAGGAATGACGGGCGAGCAGCGTATCCCTGAGATCCGGATCATTCCGCACAGGAAGGGCTGGTGGTTCTGAATCATACCCTTGCTTGGTGTCGGGATAAACGGGGAATCTGGAAAGGAGGTGGGATTGATTTCTGTGGCGGAGAAAGAGCTTGGAGTTTCGCCTGGGATGGCTGCAGGATTTGCTGCTGGCTGATCCTCATGGACACCCTCCACTCTGTCTGTGGGTGGAGAAAAGGCTTTTCCCAGCCACTGGGATACTTTCCACGCTTTTAGATCCAGAACTCCCAGACAAGTGTGGGAAAAGGCAGGAGAAAGTGCCCAAGAGGTGGAACTGGGAGTGGAGGCATAATCCACGCTGTGCTGGTGGTTGGACCCTCTGGGCACCTGAAGGCAGCTTGTTCCTGGGATTGGGAACAGCCAGGGCTGGGACCCCCACGCTCCCAAGCTCAGCTTCTCCTGGCAGATGTGCAGGTCCTGCTGCCGACAGGGAAATCAGCTGCTGAGATGCCCCATTGTCACTGCTGTGCTCGCTGGTGGCTTTGGGGCAGCCCAGGAATGCTGTTTGAATTAAAGTCATCAGCGTTCCTTCTATCCCATCAGAGCTTTCCCTGTGGACAGCACTCAGGGTTCTCTGCTCTGCACTGTTGACTTCACTCCTGCACTATTGATCCCGCACTTCCAACCCCCCCATCAGCTCATTCCAGCTGCTCCAGGAGGTAGCTGGGTTTAATTTCCAGCATAGGGCCAGTCCTGCCTTTGGGAGGCTCCAGTGGAGTGCTAGGAAAGCAGCTCAGGCTTGCAGGAGGACTGGGCAGAGATTCAAGGTGATGTAGGAAGGATGAGGACTGTGGGCTCAATATTTCTGAGCCTGAGAGAATTTCAGCTCGCTGACCATTGCCAGCTCCTTTCCCAAGGGAAAGCTGCCAGCAGTTTCTCTTTTCAAAACTTCTCTCTCCGTTTCTCAGCACAGGCTCAGCAAACAGTGTTCCCTTTGCCAGAACAACTGTCCCAGGGGTTGTTTCCTATTCCTGACCCAATGGAGAGCAGTGTCAGTGCCATGGAGCAATAATAGACCTTTTTACACAGCGTGTTCTAAAAGAAACTGTTTGGATTGTAAATAAAGCTTCTTTCTCTGCTGAGAGCTCTATGGAGTCAATCTATTTCCTGTCCTACCATGACAGAGGCTGCTGCTGAAAATGAGGATACTTGGGAAGCGAAAGTTTTCCACTCACAGGGAGAAGGAAGGTGAGGGATGGAGGAAGGTGAGGGATGGAGGATGAGGAGAGCTGTGCTGGACTTGGAGAGGAAGATAAGCAGGGATGAACTGCCTGCCCCAGCCATGGTCTGGGGCTGAGGAGCTGTGGTGCTTTGGGCTGGAGACATCACAGCCAGACTCTGGAAGGAGTTTGGGAATTTTGGAATAAAAGGTCTGATGCTGAACCTTTCAATCCCTTCTCCTCCTCCTGCTTTATCCCTGAAAAGGATTTTCCCAGCTCTGCTCATCCACGGGCAGCACTGGAACCGCCCAGCTGTGAGCAGCAGCTCCCTGGGGTTGCTCCCTGATGGTTTTGGGGTGGGAGCTCGGCGTGGCAGTGCCTCCCGTGGGATCCCCGTCCCTGGGGTCCCCAAGGACTGCTCTGCAAAGCCCCAGTGTGTCCCCAGAGCATGGCTATGCCCTGGTGGTGCGCCGCCAGCCAGCAGCTTTCCCACCAGCTCTGGAGAAATTGGAGGCAATGGCAAGCATTTATCTGGGGGAAGATTTCGAGATGGAAGAAGGGGGTGGAAAGGGAGCTCTGCCGTGGTGGCTCTGGCGGGATGCTGCTCCAGGCACTGAGGTTTGTGTGCTCTGGGCTGAGAAACAAGCCCGAGGAGGCTTAAGGCCGATGGCTGCCGATCCATTTTCCATAGATTAAATTGCATCACGGCTCCAAAAATAATCTCCCCAGTTTACGGTGAGGCAGCCTGTTCCTATAGCAACCCTGCGTGCCCGTGCCCTACAGAGCAAACCCAGCCCAGAGCTGGTCCCGGGTCCAAACAAAGCACGAGGGGCTCGGCTTGGGGAGCGCTTGGATTTGGGGCTGGAGGTGTCAGATAGGAGCCCGGAGCGTTCCTGGAGAGGGGATTTACGAGAAGCTGCTGTGGTTTGTGTCTCTGGGATTTGAGGCTGTGCTTGCGGAGTTCCCGAGTGCGCCGTGAGGGGAGCGGGAAGCAGCAGCTGCATTTGTGGAGCCTTCCCGGAGCGAGGGGGGGCAGGAGGAGGAGGAGGAGGAGGAGGAGGAGGGNNNNAGGAGGAGGAGGGTGTTATGTGGGTTACTGCAGTGCCCGGGGCCAGCCCTGCTGTGCCACACTTGTGCCGTGGCACGGGGCAGAGGGATGGGGCTGCGGCTGGGTGGCAGTGGCCGAAATCCGCTGCTCCAGCCCAGGGTCCCAGAGGTGCTGGCACCAAGCCCTGCACAAGGCCAGGGCAAAGCTGGGCTGCAGCATGGAGAGGGGGATGAGTTCAAATCGTGGGTAGTCTCTCTGCGCCACCGACGAGCGTGGGGAAATCTCCAGAGCGCACTGGGAATGCAGGAATCTTTAGGAGGATGCTGTGGAGGCTGGGCTGCCTCATCCGCAGCACAGGAGCCAGAGGAACGTGGCAATTTGTTGTCAGATTTTTTTCCTGCCAGCCTTTCATGTTTGTTTTCTTGAGGAGCTTTTGTTCCCTGGGGAAGAGTGTCAGGAATTGCCACTGAATGTCTGCCTTTCATTCCCAGCACAGGAGGAGCAGGGTGAGCCGGGGTGAAGCTCCTGAGAGAGGGATGTGCTGCTTCCCCAGGGGATCCAGGGCCACCTGCATCCCAGCAAGGGGCTGGGAGCCCCCCTGCCAGCCCCGAGGGTTTGCTGCTCCAGGGAGGATCTTCATTCCATGGAGAGCAGGTGGCAGAGCTGGGGCAGCAGGAGGGATGAGGGTTGGGTGGGAGCGCCGCTGTCGTCCTGCGTGGAAAGGGGGGATCCATCACTGAGCCCTTCCCTCTGCTGGGGGCTGCAGACCATGGGTTGAAGCCCTCTTGGTGTCCTTGGAGGATCTCCCTGTGTGGAGGAGCAGGGTCTGGCTCCTGCAGGGCCTCCAGGCTTTTGGCTGGTCCTGGACATGGTCCTGCTCCACTTTGGCCCTGCCCAGCTGGGAGATGTTTTTTTGAGGTTTAATGGGATTTAGGAGCTGCTGGGAGCTGAGGATCCAAAAGGACCAAACTGGGGGAAAGGAGTGAGGGCAGCGTCCAGAGACAAGGAGCACAGAGCATTGGAATAGAACCCCAGAATCATTAAGGTTGGGAAAGTTCTCTGAGGGCATCAAGTCCAACCATCCCCCAGCACTGCCAAGGCCACCACTGATCCATGTCCCCAAGTGCCGCATCCACATGGCTGTTAAATCCTTCCAGGGATGGGGACTCCAGCACTGCCCTGGGCAGCTATGCCAATGCCTGACCACCCTTTCCATGAAAAAATTTTCACAAAATCCACCCTGAGCCTCCCCTGGCCCAGCCTGGGGCTGTTCGCTCTCCTCCTGTCCCTGTTCCCTGGGAGCAGAGCCCGACCCCCCGGCTGTCCCCTCCTGGCAGGGAGTTGTGCAGAGCCACCAGGGCCCCCCTGAGCCTCCTTTTCTCCAGGCTGAGCCCCTTTCCAGCTCCCTCAGCCTCTCCTGGGGCTCCAGCTCCTTCCCCAGCCCCATTCCCTGCCCTGGACATGCTCCAGCCCCTGGGCATCCCCTACCTCAGCCAGTCCTCACTTCCCCTGTTCTGGTTCCTCCTCGTTTCCTGCATTTTTGGAATCCCCTTCAAAGCCATCACTGAAACTCCTTCTGGGCTGTGCTGGAAAATGTTTCACTTGGATTCTGCTGGGTGCTCCTCACCATCACCCTGTGGGAGTTGTGTTTCCCCTCTCCCCCTCTTCCCTCTCCTAAATCCTCCCAAGTGTTTAGGAATCTGCTTTTGCAGCTTCCAGGAGGTTCTGTGACTCTGAGTGGGTGCAGTTAGGAGCCCCCATTCGGGTTGAAGTCCCAGTGCTGTGATCTTGCTGGGCCAGCAGCACTTTGGCTTCTGCAAATCCCCCGTGGTCCATCCTTGAATGAGGAGCCCTGGATGAACTCTCTCTGTGGGTATTTCCTGGCCTTCAGGGTGTTTTCCCAGCCTTAGCAAAGCCAAATCATTTTTTCTCCTGTCTGAGCTGATACAAAATGTGGAATAAGGGCAGGATCCTCAAGGCTGTGGTGTTTGGCTGGGCTCCAAGCAAAGACCTCCAGGCAGAGGCTTGCTGCTCTTCCACCTTTCTGGATGAGTGAATCCCTCAGCCTCAGCAACAGGATAAATATTTCTGCAGCTCTCCTCCAGCCCTTCATGATGACCTTCAGCTGCAGGAATTGGTGTGTCATGTGCCGAGGTTGGTCAAAGGTCGGGCATGATGGTCCTGGAGGCCTTTTCCAGCCGAAATGATCCTGCGATTCGGAGCAGCTTCCCTGAGAGCAGCCCTGGTGGGGGAGTGAGGGGACGCCAGCGCGCAGAGCCTGTCCTGTGCTGTGTCACAGCATTCCCGTGGCTCCTTGTCCTGCTGGTACCAGCAGCAGGAGAGCGGGTGGGCATGGCCTGGTGGGAGCTGGGCTCCTCCCGGGGCTCTGGGGCTNCAGTTGGCCAGGCAGGAGGAGGAAGGTGGGATCCTGCTGCCCACCCTGCCAGCATTCCCGCATCCCGCAGCAGCAGCTTTGGGACAGCAGGAGCTGGCGAGGGGTGCTCAGCTCAGCTGGAATGAGCAGCATCACTGGGCTGACCCAGGTTCCTTCCCTCTTGTCCTGGCTTTGAGGCGTTTATGTAATTCTGCACAGCAATAAAAAATTGGGCCATGCCGTGTTCCTGCCTCAAGCTGAGCACTCGGGCAGGGATTGTTCCCACAGCCTCAGTCAATGGGCAGGAAATAATGTCCTGGCAAAGTGCACAGCCGGTCCCTCTCCATGCTCTGCCACCCCAGTGCTGGCACTGCCAGGCTCCCCAGGGAATGGGCACGGCCCCGAGGCTGCCAGAGCTCCAGGAGCCTTTGGGCAGCGCTCCAGGGGTGCCCAGGGTGGGGTTGTTGGGGGGTCTGGGCAGGGNGGCCTTCAGGGTGTTTTCCCAGCCTTAGCAAAGCCAAATCATTTTTTCTCCTGTCTGAGCTGATACAAAATGTGGAATAAGGGCAGGATCCTCAAGGCTGTGGTGTTTGGCTGGGCTCCAAGCAAAGACCTCCAGGCAGAGGCTTGCTGCTCTTCCACCTTTCTGGATGAGCGAATCCCTCATCCTCAGCAACAGGATAAATATTTCTGCAGCTCTCCTCCAGCCCTTCATGATGACCTTCAGCTGCAGGAATTGGTGTGTCATGTGCCGAGGTTGGTCAAAGGTCGGACCTGATGGTCCTGGAGGCGTTTTCCAGCCGAAATGATCCTGTGATTCGGAGCAGCTTCCCTGAGAGCAGCCCTGGTGGGCGAGTAGGGGACGCCAGCGCCCAGAGCCTGTCCTGTGCTGTGTCACAGCATTCCCGTGGCACCTTGTCCTGCAGGTACCAGCAGCAGGAGAGCGGGTGGGCATGGCCTGGTGGGAGCTGGGCTCCTCCCGGGGCTCTGGGGCTGCTGCTCCAGAGCTGGGGCAGATCTGAGTGGCTGCTGATTGCTGCGGGAGGCAAGGATTCATGTTTCTGTGGGTTTGGGCTTTGGTCAGCTTTCCTGGGAGCTCCCAGGAGAAAGATGGAAGCACCTTCAGAGCCAGTGTCAGAGCTCCATCTTGGGAATGGCAGCGAGGAGGTTTGGGTGCTCTGTGGGATCGTTTCTGCTTTCAGCTGCTCTGATTTGTTTGACTGTAGCTGTGACATTGGATTTCCTTCTTCCCATGCTTTCATTTAATTACAACAAATTATGTTGCTTGAGATATTTATATATATNTGCACAGCCGGTCCCTCTCCATGCTCTGCCACCCCAGTGCTGGCACTGCCAGGCTCCCCAGGGAATGGGCACGGCCCCGAGGCTGCCAGAGCTCCAGGAGCCTTTGGGCAGCGCTCCAGGGGTGCCCGGGGTGGGGTTGTTGGGGGGTCTGGGTGATCCTTGTGGGTCCTTCCCCACTCAGCATTCTGTGATTCTGTGAAAAATCCCCAGGCTGTGATCTGGGGTTGCACCTGGGCAAGGTGGTCCAGGCTTTGCTCTGGAAATTCCGGAGCACTGGCAGCCCATGGGAGCCAGGACTTTGGGACAGCATTTTGTGTAAGGCAGGATGGGGGAAAATTTGAAGGGAGGGATTTGGGGGTTAAATGCTGCCTGGGGATGGGCAGAGAGGCACTTTCTCTTGCTTGGCACAATTTTTTGCAGCACTTGTAGGCAGATAAAATTGTCTTTGTGAATTATTTTTGATGTCTGCAAACAGAGAATTGGGAAATTCGGATTGTCCCTGGAGTCCCTCAGAGGTGGGTTTTGCCATGTTCACGCTCTTGTTGGCAATGACAGTTGAGCCAGTGGGGTTGGCTTCTGCTCCTGGGAGCTTTATAAAACATGGAACTTCATTATAAATTGGCTGTTAATGTCCAGCCTTGCTAGTGATCAGATCCCAGAGCCGTGGAGAAGAGGTCCTGCCTTCTGGAGTGCAGGCAGCTGGCACGGCCTGCAGAGCCTGCTGGGCTGCTGGTGGGAAGTTCTCACCTGCAGAGAGAGATGGTGAAGGAGGCCAGAGGCTCCCTGGAAAGCCCCAGGGACCCAGCTCCGAGCAGCAGGAGCAGCCTGGTGTCCCTCTCCCAGTGAGTGTCTGGAGTATGGAATGCTCTGTCCTTGGAAGCAGCGGCTCAGGACACGTGCAGAGACAATATCCAAGCTCAGGGAATGTGCCCACACTGCTGGAGACCCTTTGTGTGCCCCAGCGTGGAAGGCACCCTGGGAATACTTGAAACTTGTCCAGAAAATGGACTTTGAGGAGGTTTTGGTTATTTTCTGTGCTGGTAGAAAAGTGGCTTCAGTTTTCTTGCCAGGTCTTTTGGAGTTGGCCTGTGGTGTTGGTGCCTTGAGAGACTACCTAGAGCACAGGCTAGAGAGCATTAAAGGAATAAAGTTTGTGTTTATTAAAAAGGCCTTTGAAGGATGCACCTTGGGCAGTACAAGGGTCCGGCCGTGACTCCACCCAAGATGGACAAGGGTCATGAGTTTTCACACTTTTTAAAGTTTTGGTCCATTTATTTATTTTATGGGGGTTAATGGTCCAATTACAGCTTCAGGTAATGAAGCCCCATCCTCCCAGATTCCTCTTCTCAATTTGCTGTTTGCACTTTCTGGGCCTGAAGCTGCAGCGGTGTCCTTGGTTCTCAGGCTGGGAAAGGATTGTTTTGTCTGACTACGCTGTGAGGAGAACTCGCTGACGCTTTATATGAAGTTCAGAGTTCTATACTAATGCAGTACAGAATCCGGAAAATACGAGAGCCCAAACTTGAGGCATCAGTGTGAGCCCGTGCCATTGCTGCGGTGCCTCTGTGCATCCCCTGCCTGTTCCATTGCCCTTCCCCTCGCAGCTGTTCTGGAGACTTCCCTGACTGCGGGTGTGTTTTCAAACCTGTCCCCTGCCCAGGCTCAGCAGCTGCCCAGCTCCCAGACCCCTCAGCTGGCAGCTCACCTTCCTCGGGACGCTCTCCGCTGGTTTCCCCTGGGTGCCCTCATTGTCCTTGGTGGCCGCTTCCTCTCCTGGCTCCAGCAGCTGCTGCTGGTCTTTGCCAGCCGGGTTGCAGAGGGACCAAGTGGTGACACTGGGAGATGCTGTCCTGCTGCTTCACGAGCCACTTGGGGTTTGCTCCGTGCCCTTTTCCCTTGGGTTTTCTCCCACGATTCTGGGGCAGTGAGGTTGGTCCTGCTGGGGAGGATCAGCGCTGTCCCTGCGCTGTGCCTCCTGCCCCATCACATCCATTCTGGGGATTCAATCAGGGCAGTGCCTGAACATCTCTCCCCGTACCCACAGCATTTCCAGAACCCCCATCACTGAGCCAGGAATAGCAGCCAAACACCCACCGGCCAGGGAATCACGGGTTTCCTTCTCTCCTCGCAGCCCTGAGAGGGAATGTGCTGCTCCCCCGTGACACCAGAGCCATCCCTGAGCTCTGTGCCGGGATTGTTTGGAGAATGTTCTCACTCCCTCAGCTCCTGGATTGTTTGGAGAATGTTCTCACTCCCCCAGCTCCCTGACTCGGCAGAGAGGCTGCAGCGGCTTTTTTTTGCTGGTGCCCATCTCTCTGAAATCCAGAAACAGCAGATTGAGGAAGGGGAGATGGAGGAGCAGCTCCCTGCTCTGCTGCCTCAGTGGGTTTTGGGAGCACCTGGAAAACCCGCAGCTAAATTGGAGCATAAGGATGGGGCACAGCCCCTGCCCAGGACCTGCCTCTCTCTCTTTGTATTTGTTTTGTGTGCTGGCGCCTCTTGGGGCCGATCACCTCCTTCCTGGGGGAGCAGTGGGATGATCAGAAATGCGGTGTTACCACCACTGAGTGGATTTGGGTTCGTTTCCTGGTTTCAGGTGTTCTGGAGTTGCAGGAATTTTTGCTGTAGCTGAGGTGCTGATCGGGGAGTTTTCTGCGCAATGAAGACGTGGTGGTTTTGGGTGAAGTGTCACTTTCTTGGTGTCTCTGTGACCTTTCCCCTCAGGTGGCACAGTCCGCCCTGCCCCGAGCAGAGCTGGCAGAGCCCCCAGGGCAGGGTGGGAAGGGCAGGTTTGGTGTGTGGCACCTCCTTGTGCCCCCACACTGACATTTCTGAGCCTGAATTTGAGCTCGCTGACCATTGCCAGCTCCTTTCCCAAGGGAAAGCTGCCAACAGTTTTTCCCTTTTCAAAACATCTCTCTCCGATGCTGTTCAATCACACACACACACACTTTAGTGAGAAGGTATGAACTATTTTATTAAGAAGATTAACTCCATTTTATAGTATTTCTGCAAAGGCCAGGGACTGGGGGAGAAGGTTGACACCTCTCCCCATCCTGTTGGTCAGGACAACTGTCCATCAGCTGTTCCTATCTCTAAGAACAGGAATGAAAACTTCCCTTGAATTTGTGAAAACATCGCCTCTGTTTACAACACCCGAGCGTGAGAAAACAACCTAAACCATGAAAACTGTGAAACAGAAGAGAAGGCTGAAAATTAGGGCGACATCTCCCCGTTTCTCAGCACAGGCTCAGCAAACAGTGTTCCCTTTGCCAGAACAACTGTCCCCAGGGGTTGTTTCCTATTCCTGAACCAATGGAGAGCAGTGTCAGTGCCATGGAGCAATAACAGACCTTTTTACACAGCGTGTTCTAAAAGAAACTGTTGGGATTGTAAATAAAGCTTCTTTCTCTGCTGACAGCTCCATGGAGTCAAACTATTTCCTGTCCTACCGTGGCACCCCCCTCACCCAGCTGTGAGCCCCATGGCTGTGACAGCCTCAGGGGGCTCGGGGGATGCTCGGGGCTCCGGGGGCCGCGATCCCCGGCCCCTTCCCCTGCCCCCATGGAAACGCTCCTCTCTCCATCCCTCCCCGCGCAGATGACTCCGGCGACGAGGAGCCCGCCTCGCAGTCGGACAAGAGCGAGCTGCACGGCCCGCTGAAGACGCTGTCGAGCAAGCTGGAGGACCTGAGCACCTGCAACGAGCTGATCGCCAAGCACGGCGCGGCCCTGCAGCGCTCGCTGAGCGAGCTGGAGAGCCTGCGCCTGCCGGCCGACGGCGGCGAGAAGATCAAGGCGGTGAACGAGCGCGCCACGCTCTTCCGCATCACCTCCAATGCCATGATCAACGTGAGTGCTGCCGCTCCGGCCCCTGCCCTGCGTGCCCTTCGTGCCCTTCGTGCCCTTCNAGGACCTGAGCACCTGCAACGAGCTGATCGCCAAGCACGGCGCGGCCCTGCAGCGCTCGCTGAGCGAGCTGGAGAGCCTGCGCCTGCCGGCCGACGGCGGCGAGAAGATCAAGGCGGTCAACGAGCGCGCCACGCTCTTCCGCATCACCTCCNTGTGCTCGCGGGGCTCGGCGGGGCCGGGGGACGCTGGGGGGATGCGCCTGGGAGGAGGGCATGGGCATGGACCCCGCTGGGACACGGCTCTGGTGCCGCCTTACAGCCCGCCCCGGGTTTCTGTTGTGGATGTTGGGAATGCCGAGGGGTTTCTGCTGCTCTGTGAAGGGAATTCTGCCTGGCACAGCACGGCAGAGCCACATGCCTCACATCCTCACTGGTGTTTAACCCCCTCTGGGTTCTCTGCTGGCTCTGCTCTCCCAGCCGGGAGCTGCTCCCGCCTGCTGCAGCCTCTCGCTACTTTCAGGTTGTTTTTTGGAGGCAGCTCGTGTTTGGGGCGTGCCTCTGCCTCCATCGCAATGAGACAGCCCTTCCTGGGGAGCCTGGCTTAGCCCGGGGAGCTCTGAGAAAGAGCAAAGCTGAATAAAATATTTAAAGAAAATTTAAAAAAAAAAACCCAACCCAATCCCAAAGCTTCACCGGGCTGGAATAATGTATGAAGACAGAGCGCAGGGAATTGTGAATGGAGCAGTGCTGTCGCTGTGCTGTCCCAGCCCTGAGCAGAAGGAGGTTGGGTGGTGTTTGATGTGGGCTTTAAAAAATAACAATAATTCCCAGCAGGAGCTGGAGGCTGCTCAGAGCCCCGTGGTCGCAGCATCCCCCCCGTTCCCACTCCTAGGATTCTGTAGCCGCGGGGGGAAAGGGCTTCCCGAGTCTCTCTTTTGTGTTTCAGAGCAGTCCGGGGATGCTCGTGCAGCGCTCTCCCCACGGAGGGTTTCCAGGTTCTGGGTGTGGGGTTGGCAGCGTGGTGGGAGGTGCCAGCAGACCCTTGGCGCTGCCCAGCTTTTCCGGGAGGCGGGACAGCGATGGGATGTGGGCAGGGAATTGCCAGGGAGAGGATTCTCCAGCAGCCTTTGGGGAGGGATGAGCAGAGCAGTGCTTGCTGTGTCCAGCCCAGAGAGGAGGAGGAGGAGGTCGTGGTGTTTGCAACGTGATAAAAGCTTGAGCAAGGCTGTCTGGAGGGTGGGAAATCCCACAAAAACCATTGTGCCGGGATAAACCAGCAGGAACGTGGCTTGTCCAAAATCCCAGGCAGGTAAGAGGGGCAGGGGGTGGCAGGGCACGTTCTCTGTGAGTGCTGTGGATCTGTTTCCAACAGCATCCTTTGGTGCTTCGGCTCTGGATGGGCATCCTGAGGAGATTCCCGAGGGAAAGGCTGTGCCCTGGAAGGGGCAGACCTGGAAGGAGCAGGGTGGGAGATGCCCGAGGGAAAGGCTGTGCCCTGGAAGGGGCAGGACTGGAAGGAGCAGGGTGGGAGATTCCCGAGGGAAAGGCTGTGCTCTGGAAGGGGCAGGACTGGAAGGAGCAGGGTGGGAGAAGCGTGGCAGCTCCAGGAGGAGGTTGTGGCTCTCCCAGATCCCTGCTGAGCTGGTTGTTTTGGGAGGAGGCGACGGAGCTGTGGGCAAGGGGACACTTTGAGGGGCTGAGTTAGGAAGGCAGGAGAGGGACAAGCAGTGAGAGGGGGACCAGGAGGGAGGGGACCAGCCTGACCCCCCTGTCACAGGGACTGGTGGCTCCCAGCCACGCTGTCACCTTCTCCAGCCTGGATCCCTTTCTGTGCCTTGATTTCTCCTTTTAGATGGGCTGATTCCTTCTGGAGCTTCCAGGAGCCTCTCATAGCGGGTGGGGGGAGCTCTGTGCAGCGCAAAGGTCCCAAAGTTTTGTGTGTAGAACATGAAACATTGCTCCAGGGAAGCACGTGGAGCTTCCTGGCAGAAGTACACCGTGCTCATGCCCACCTCCATCCCTGAGCACAAATCCCATGGGAGCACTGGGTGCTTTTGCCAGGCCAGGAGTTCCTTGCAGCAAAAATAAAAGCGTCCTTGCTCGCCAGGCTTTTCCTGGAGAGATCCCAGCTGGCAGCACTGGGCTGGTGCTGGCTCGTGGGTGCTCCGTGGCCAGGCTGTGCCCTGGCTGCAGCACCAAACCCCAGGGATCTGCCCCATGGAAGTGGGTATGGATCTGTGAGGTTTGGTGCTGTGGCTGTGAGCGGAAGGGGTGGGTGCTCCTGGGAAGGAGGGATGGGTGCTCTGGGGAGGGATGGATGCTCCAGGGAAGGATTGAGTGTTCCAGGAAAGCAGGGACGAGTGCTTCAAGGAAGGGAGGAGTGCTGGGGGAAGAAAGGAGGGGTGCTCCTGGGAAGGGATGGGTGCTGTAGGGAGGGATAGGTCCTCCTGGGAAGAAGGGATGGGTGCTCTTGGGAAGGAATGGGTGCTCCAAGGAAGGAATGGGTGCTCCTGGGAAGGAATGGGTGCTCCAAGGAAGGAATGGGTGCTCCTGGGAAGGAATGGGTGCTCCTGGGAAGGAATGGGTGCTCCAAGGAAGGAATGGGTGCTCCTGGGAAGGAATGGGTGCTCCTGGGAAGGAATGGGTGCTGCAGGGCAGGGAAAGCTGCTCCTGGGAAGAGGGGCTGGGAGCTCTGGGGCCGGCGCGTGCAGTTCCTGTGCAGCTGCCTCTGATCCGATTATGTAAATGGCCCCGGAGCCGCGGGGAGCGCAACGAGCACGGGAAATAAATAAATAGAGATGGAAATGCAAGAGCTTTGCTGCGAAGGTGACCTTCCTTCCCTCCGTGCTCTGGGTGCCGCCACGGCCGGCACCGGGTGCTCCTCTCCAGAGGTTGGGAGCATCACCTGGGTGGGTGGTGCTGGGAGTGATGGGGAGAGGTTTGGGCAGAGGCAGAGCGGGATGTGCCGGGCTGTGGTGTTACAGGTGAGGATTTCAGATGTGCTGGATTTCAGACTGGCTGTTGCAGGGTTTAAGCTGAAGCCCAGAGCTCTGTGAGCCTCCTGTTGGCTCTGCTCCCCGCTGGAATCTCACCAGGCAGAGTCCCGGCTCGCTGGGATGGAGGAGCACGGTGTCAGCAGGGCTGGGCAGCAGGCACGGAAAGCCAAGGCACAATCTGCCACGGGGGAGGAGTGGGAGGTGTGTAAAAATAAGAAGCAACAAATTACCGGGATGAGAGGCCCGGAGCATCCGGAACTGAGTTGTGTAGACTCATCCAAGAGTGGGGAAAGCTCCATCTCATCATTCAGCAGCAGGCAGCAGGCAGGAGGGATGTGTGGATGCACTGAGGAAGCCGGTTTGGGCATCGGGAAGAGCTCCCAGGGCTGTGGGTGGTGATGGAAATAGGTTTTTAATGGGAATGGGGATGCTACGGCGGAGCTCTGTGCTTCCTCAGGGAACGGGAGAGCAGCAGGGTTTGGGCTTGCCTGTGTCATTCCTGGGTTAGTCTGTGTTTTCCTTTGGGGTTTGGGAGGAGCAGGGCTGCAGGAGGGCTCTGCCAGGCCAGTGCAGCCAGACAAGGACGGGTGGGAGGAGCGGGGGTGCGGTGCTGGGTGGGAGATGCTGCTCCCTCAGGATGTCGTGAGGAGGGAGCCCCTGGAGCAGGCAGTTCCAGGAGCAAAGGACTCACCTGCCCCTAAGGGGCCCTGCTGGCCACCCCAGCCTGTCCTGCAGGGATGCCAGCACCTGCCTTGAGGCCACGTTTCCCATCCAGCTTTTCCTTTCCAATGGGAATGAACCGGCCTGGAGCACCTGAGACATCAGCACAGAGCACCCTCCAGGCCTGCCAGGAGGGCTTCCGAGGGCGTGAAACACAGCGCTGGAGCCAGAGTGAGGTGCACAACAGCCTGTGCTGCCTCTCCTCCAGGAAAGGGCCCCCAGGCTGTCGGTTTAAGCCCCTCCAGGACACCCAGCAGCATCCCAGAGGCAGCATCCTCCAGTCCCAGCAGGATTTCTCCCTGTGGATCCCTCCAGGGCTGTGCTCCAGCTCCGCAGCACTTCTGAGATGGGCCTGTGCCATGTGCCAGTGGCTCAAGGGACCTCTGACCTCTCCCTGCAGCCGCACTGGGCTCCTGGGGACTCTCAGTGGCGTTTTCCTGGTGGAGTTGGTTTATTTGGAGCCCTTTGGGTGGCTGTGCTGGAATGAGCTGTCTGGGCACAAGATGTGCTTCCCCAGAGCTGCTCCTCTGCCTCTGGCGTCCCTGTGGAGCACCAGGCCCCCTGTGCCCCATGGGAATGCCCTGTAATCGATCCATACTCCCCAGACTGTTCCCGTATTAACTCCGATGATGCTGAGCACCTGCTCTGAGCAGCCTCGGCTTGCCCAGCGCAGCCTCCAGCCCGGTGTGTGAGTTCTGGCCTCATCCAGGGGTAGATGATGGATACCCCTGTGTGTGTGTGTCTGTGTCTGCTTGGAAAGCTGCTCGAGGCTGGGAGGCAACAGAGTCCCTGGGATCAGCTCCCTGGGGTGTCCGGGGCCGGCTGCTGCTGCTGGTCCATGCCGTGGGCACGGCCCTGTGCTCTGCTGGTTCCTGCTGTGGGTGGTCTGGCCCTGCGGGTCCCCAAACCCATCGTGGCACAGGCAGGATGATGGCACTGACATCCTCCGTGTGGGCAGCAGGGAGGGACCAGCAGGGCTGCTCCCAGTTCACCCCAGTACAGCCACTGGGCTGGAGGAGCTCTCCCCGTGCATTCAGGGGTTAATTCCAGCACTGCAGTGAGAAAACTCCATCCTTAACCCCTGGATTTGCTTCCTCAGGGCAGGGATTCCCTCTGTGACCCCAGGCAGCTGCTCTGCTGCCCCAAACCCCCCAGGGGCTGGGGCTTGTCCCCCGTGCCCGGGCCGGGGAGATGGCGCAGGAGCTCTCGCTGGCATGTGGCACAGGCTGTGTTAATTATCCGTGCTGCGCTAACGACGCGCACTAATCAGCGCCTCGCAAACCATGTCACCGACCCAGAAAAGCCCCGGCATTGGGATTAAATCCCTAACCCAGCCCTAATCCCCCTCGGATGAGAGGGCTGCGGCGGGGGCTCCGGGTGTCCGGCGCGTTCCTGCTGCGGAGGCGCCGCGCTGACCAGGAAATAACTGGTGGGTGCTCTGCTCTTATGCGGGAGGGTGGGAGGGTGACAGGGGCGCCCTGGGGTCTGTCCCTGCCTGAGTGGGGCTGGGGCAGTGGGAGTGGGGAGATGAGGAGATGTGGAGCTCGGCCCCTGCTCTCGGGGCTGTCGCGCCTTTCCCGGAGCGTCCTGTGATGCTTTTAAATGTGGAGGTGTGAGGGTATCTCTGCTCAGATCTGTTCAGACAGGCAGCGCCTTCCTCCCACTCCCTCCTCATCGTCATTCCCTGAGTGCTTCCGACTGGATTTTATCAGGGGTGTGGGTACTCAGCCCCCGTGCCGGCCGGGGCTCTCAGTGGCTGCTCCTGCTCTCCCTGCTGCGGGGCTTTTCACCTTTCTTCCCCCTCTTCTGTCTCCTCCTCCTCCTCCTTCTGTCCATCTAACCCCCAGGAGGTTTCGGACTGTCTGGGGCTCCCCTCAGAGCGTCGTGCCAGAAGAGGGAGGATGAATCTGTCCCCAGCAGCTGCCTCTTGCAGCTCTCCCCTCCTGGGTGTTGCTGGCTGGGAGGGATGACTTTTCCGCCGAGGGGAGCTGGGAGCGTTTGTGCCGTGCTGCTGGGTCAGCAGGGCTGTGCTGGAGGGCCCAGCACGGCCCTGCACCGTCAGCAGGGCCTGGCGTGGAACAGCAGCTCTGCTGAGCCGGGAGCCAGCCCAGCCAGGCATCGCCTCTGCCATTAACCTGTGCCCAGGGGTCCTCCTGGCATCCTCCTCCCTGCCTGGCGCCTGGGGCAGGACGGCGCTGTGGGGAGGGCAAATACCAAAGCATCGCTGGGTGAATCCCTTTGGGCTCACCAGGGTTGTGTTTGCCTCTTCCCTGGGCTGCTGCTTCACTCTGACTCCTTCCTTCAGCATGTGTCGAAGGAAAAAGCACTGGAATGGCAGCGCTGTGGTCCTGGGAATTCACCCAGGAAGAAGTTCTGGCTCTGGGAGGTCGTGGGGGGCTGCTGCTGCTCCTGCAGCCCCTCTCGTACCATGGCGGGGTTTGCACGAGGCTGAATGCGAGGGACAATCCGGGGCAGCTTCCTGCAGATCCCGGGGTCGGAGCTGCCTCAGGCAGTGCCAGCTGCTCCTGCCGCTGAGCGTTCGGACAGATGCTCCTCCAGCCTGGAGTCTGCTCCATCAGGGGGTGAGGAGAGCAGCCAGCGGGAGCCTCAGGAAATCTGTCATCCTGGGAGCCGTCGGCAGGATGGAGCTCTCTGGGCACACCGCGATCGGGGCTGCGGGGGCCTGCAAGGGGAGAGTGGCCGCTCTCCTCGTGGTGGCTCGGCTGTGCACACCCCGGGAGGCTCCCCCACTGCCGGCGTGGGTCTGGGGGCTCGAAAAGCGAAGGAGAACGAAGAATGTGCAGCAGGCACCTGGAGGTACCCGCCTGCAGGGAAAGAGCCAGTGCTGGGAGCTTCCCAGGAAGGGGTTTTTGGCAGGGGTGGCATTGTGCCGGCAGGTGAGAGCACCAGGACAAGCCTGAGGCTTTTCATGGCGGGAGGAGAGCAGGGAAGCCCTGCAGGGACACAGTTCTGGGGTGGCCGCTCTGCAGCAGGAGGTCCCAGCACAGTCTCAGCTCCCCGGATGACTTCAGTACTGACCTCAGCACGTCCTTGGCACCCTCTGGCATGGCCAGTGGAGGCTGCTGGGTGCTGCTCAGTGAGGTTTGGGCTGGAAGAGTCGGCACCCTGGAGTATCCAGCAAATCCCCGAGTTGCTTTCCCGCAGAAACCAGAGCCAGATCCTTGCCATGGCGCAGCTCCAGGTTGGCACTGCCTTGTTCTTTACCCCGTGGGCAGTGTTGGCTCATTCCCCTTCCCAGAACGCACCGAACGCGTCCTCTCGTGCCGGGTGCCGCTGATTCCGGGTCCGCCCGTGGTTCCTCCTGCATGGAGGATGTGTGGGGTTGGGATTAGAGCCTCTTAGCACAGCCAGCCCGGCGGATTTGCCACGTTTCCCACTAATCCCCTCTTTATTGCATGGGGTGGGTTCCACGGCGCTGACGGCGGCGCTGCAGGTGGGGTCTGGATGCTCTGCCAGCCCCGGTGCTTCGGGAATGGGCTTTGGGATGAGCTTGGCTCTGAGGAACCCCTGGGCAGCGTGGATCTGGTTGGAACACTGGTGTGTCCGTGGCCTTTAAGCAGGTGGCCCAAAATAACATGGTAAGGTGGAAAAATTCCTGGATTCACAACCAGGAGACAAGATCCGACCCCACCACAGTGTGGATGTCTCGGACATACCTATCCTAGACTTCTCAGTCTTGGACATCTCCATTATGGACATCTCTGACTCCCAGGGAATCCATGAACCCCAGAGAGAAGCAGGCACCGCTGGGGTGCAAGGGGCCACGTGGAATGGGACCATCAGGGATTTTGGGAGCGCCTTGTTCAAGCACTGGGGTCACGCTGAGCTGCTGACAGTGGCATCAAGGGGTGGCCTGGAGCCTCCTCTTGGGTTTTCCCACTTCCCGTTGGGTCACTAAGGATCTTTTCCGTGTCTGCGCTTTTTTGTAGCACCTATTTCCCCTGGATGCAGAGGGAGTGGGATGATTTTCCGTGTTGAACCGCCAGGGTTTTACGCAATGTCACCTTGGTTTCTCGGGGTGTCACGACGTGCTGAGGCTCAGCCCAGCTCTCCCCAGCAGCCCTGCCCCAGGGAGGAGCAGTTCCCGGTGTTCCCACATCCTGCTTCAGACAGCTGGGATGCTGGCTGAGGGTCACTCCAAGGATCTGGGACAGATTTGCTGTTATTTGAGCAGGCTGTGTTGATGTGGTGCTGAGCACAGCCGCGGGTGCCATCGCTGTGGAGCAGATGACCACACTCCACACCAGTCTCGTTGCCATCTGACTGTGTGCGGGGTGATTTGGGATTCACGTTGGCTCTATCCTTATCTTTCCCCTTTGCTTGCTGCTCTCAGAGTGTTTTTTGGGGGGAGGAAGGACGAATTAACCCTCTCCGGGCGCAGTGGCAGACTGTGAGTCTGCATCTCACCGCTCTGAACCCAAATGGCTTCAGCCCCATCCCTGGGAGTGTTCCAGGTTGGACGGGGCTCGGAGCAGCCTAGTGGAAAATCCCCCTGCCCATGGAGGGGGTGGAACGAGCTGAATCCCAGGTCCCTTCCCAGCCAAGCCATGATCCTGTGAGTCCCTGGTTTCGTGCTGTGTCTCGCGTGTTCGGAGGCTCTGCAGTCGCCCTTGCCCTTCCCTCGGGGCTGCTGTGCAGCGAGCAGCAGCCAGCTGTGTCCCAGCGTTTTGATGACTCCAGGAAGGAAGGGAGCACTTATCTCCCAGGCACTCGGAACGGCTGAGCTCCGTCCCCGCTGAGTGGAGACACGGCTCCTGCTCTGTAATTCACCCAAGGAAAAGAGATGATGGAACGCATCTGGCGCTTGCCTCCTTTCCTGTCACTCCTGGGCCATGAAGTGGTCCTTGTCCCGTGCTTGAGGAGTTGGTCCCTCAGCAGCAGGCACTTCCCTGCTGCATTTTTCCTGCCCAAAGGTTGGATTTGTGTGGCTGATCCTCTGGGATGCTGGGACAGGTGGGATTGCAGGTGCGAGCGCGTTCCCTCGGCATCCATCCCCGTGGTGCTGGAGACTGGGAATGCTCAGCGGTGCTGTGCTGCGTCACCCTGTGGGGACCCCAGGCAGGAATTGTTCCCTGGCAGGGTGGGCAGGCCCTGGCACAGGGTGCCCAGAGCAGCTGTGGCTGCCCCTGGATCCCTGGCAGTGCCCAAGGCCAGGCTGGACACTGGGGCTGGAGCAGCCTGGGACAGTGGGAGGTGTCCCTGCCAGGGCAGGGGGATGAGACAAAACGAGCTTTAAGGGCCCTTCCAGCCAGGCCGTTCCATGATTCTATGAAGTCTGGCAGGCCTTGCTGGGATCATTTACCCTTTCAAGCGAATTAACCTCATCTCTTTGTTCCTTCCATCCGATTTTGACTGTTTGCTCCCCTGAGGAAGCAGGGATCCCCGCGGGTGTGTGACTCCACCACCTTGGCAGGACATGGGTGACCTCGGGTGATTGTTTCCGGCTGCATGGATAATCCCGGGGCTGTTAATGACGCTCCCATTAGCCAGCAACAAGCTGTGAAATCGGGATATTTGCCGTGACAAATGTGTGAAAGGTGCTAAATGTGCCCTTGGCAGGGCAGCTGCTGGGCACAGGGAGGGACCACGGAGCTGATGGCACCAAGTCTTGCCTCCTGCTCCCCGGCAGGATCTCGATGCCATTTTGCCTCTTCCTCCACGGGAATTTGCAGGAGCCTCGGTGATATTTTTCCATTTCTTTTGGCCACCTCGGCTGTGCCTCCCTGTCTTGGCTGGGATTTAAAGTTTCATCGGCCAGTGCTGGATTAGGACCTGCCACAACTTTTTCCAGCCATGGAGAGGAGGAGAAACCACCTCTGTCCCTCCTGCCACATGGCTGCAGGTGACCCTGGGGTTCCCTGAGATCAGGGGCTGCACACAGATGGAGCTTGCTTTTATCGCTGGTCACTGGTGAGCTGCCAGTCCTGCTGCTGCTCTCCAGCCCTGTCTGTGCCATGATGAGGCTGAGGCAGAAGAGTCTTCAGAGCTTTAGGATTTGATCCAGCTCTGGCCCCGGAGCAAAATCCAGGTCATGTTCTGTCACCTGCTGTTCCTGCTGCCCCTCTGTGAGTGGGAGGCAGCAGTCTGGATGCTGTGAAGGATAAACCCACTCTCCTGATGGGGTGAGGAGCACACGGGGATAGGCACAGCACCCTCTGCCCTTTGCTCTTCTCTGCTCTGCAGAGGGTGGATCCGGGGAGAGCTTTGAGGCGGGTGGTGCCTCCCAAGGCTGTGCCTTCATGGCCTCGGCTCCTCAGCCCTGCAGCTCGCTGGGGAATCACTTTTCCTGTGCTTTCATCCCTCAGCCTGGGCTCCGTGCTCTCCTGTGGGTGCCTTCCTCAAGGAGCCTCTTCCTGCTGTCCCGTGTCCCTGTGCCAGCCTCGCGTGGATTTGTGCCTGAGCCTTGCTTACGTCCCCCAGCAAGTTCAGCTGGAACTCAATTTAGCCACCCCTCCATGAGAATTTTATAAGCTGGATTTCGGGGTGTTGCTCCTGCTCAGTGGCTGAGATGGTTTGTACCTTGGGAACACCAAGGCGGGGGATCAATGCTGGGAATGAGTGGTGAGCTGGGATATTCGTGTCTGAGCTCCTCACCCCAGTGCCCTGCAGCCCTTGTTCCATACCGGGATGAGTTCTGGCTGAGGACTGAGCTCAGTTGACAGAGACTGTGAAAAAATATCCCCTGATCCCTGTTTAGTGCTGCTCCCACCTCCAGTGAGCATCGCTGTGGAGCTTGGCACTGTCTGGCTGTAGGGGGTGTAAACCCAAATTAATCACTTTAATTTGTTTGGCTGCTGGCGGCAGCAGTGGGGGCTGAGTTTGGCAGATCCCACTTGCAGGATATTCTCCCCTCTCCACTCCTGGCACCACTTCTCTCCCAAGGAGCAAACACGATCCTTGTTTGTGTTGATCTGGATCCTTTGATCCGTGTTTGGATCAAGCCATTGTCAGAATTACAGAGGAAGAGGCTGCAGAGAGGGGCCCCTACAGCCTTTCAAAGCCAGGGAATAATCCCTGGATGTATCCCAGCTCCTAAATCCACATGGGCACCACTGTGGGATGCAGCGTGGACCGGGCATTGTCCTGACCTGCTCCATGGGAGTTCCACAGCCCATAGGGGGATCTGTGGCCGCCTGAGGACCATGCTGCTCATCTCTCCAAAACTTCCCCACGCTCTGCAATGCTGAGAACCATTCTGGGTCACTTGGATTATTTTTTTTATATGGCTGTAAATGAAGCCCAGTGGTGCAGATTTCCCTTTGGATACAGCATGGAATCCTCCTTGAAGCTTTGGGATGGGAGATTCCAAGGTGTTACCTGCTGTTTTTCATTAGGATTCCCATCAGCTGCTGGAGCGAGTTCTCCTCCCAGCTCCCAGCCCTGCCTCCCTGTGGCTCCTCAGTAATTACCTCCTTTTCCCCTAATTCCCTGTTACACCTTCCAGCCCGTGGTTAATTGTAGTAGGATAATTACAGGTGATCTCGTTTTAAAGTGCTCAGCCCCTGAGCTGGGAGCAGCCGGTAGTTCCCACCCTCGGTGCCAAGCTGGGCATTTCTGTGCCTGCTGCCTGTGGAGCTGGGCCTTTGGAGCAGATAATGAGCTTTGCTGGGATGGGAAGGTCGTGGCCATATCCCATTACTTGCCCTGGTTTCATCCTCTTAGCCCGGTGCATCCGTGGGACACACGGAGCCAGTGGCTGGCCTGGGATGGTGTCACTGGGAAGGGCCAGGGCCGTGTCCCTGTGGGCTTTGGGCCACGGGTGGCTCCCAGAAGGATTTTAGGGTGGGGAGGAGCTGAGCTGTTTGCAGAGGAGGAGGTGAAAACACAACCCTGAGAATGTGGAGTCTGGTCTGGCCCTCAGAGCGTCGGGTCCGACTGGTCCCCAAGGACAGCCAAGGCTGCCACTGACCCCTGTCCCCAAGTGCCACAGGGCTGTAAAATCCCTGCAGGGATGGGGACTCCAAACCTCCCTGGGCAGCTGTGCCAGGGCCTGACCACCCTTTAATGAAGAAATTTTCCCAAAATCCACCCTGAGCTTCCCCTGCCCAGCCCGAGGCCGTTCCCTCTCCTCCTGTCCCTGTTTCCTGGGAGCAGAGCCCGACCCCCCGGCTGTCCCCTCCTGGCAGGGAGTTGTGCAGAGCCACCAGGGCCCCCCTGAGCCTCCTTTTCTCCACGCTGAGCCCCTTCCCCAGCTACTTCAGCCTCTCCTGGGGCTCCAGCCCCTTCCCCAGCCCCGTTCCCTGCCCTGGACACGCTCCAGCCCCTCCAGGTGTCTCTTGCCAGGAGGGGCCCAGAGCTGATCCCAGTTTTGAACAGATGTAAGATGGAAGCACAGCCAGGAATTGGGGGGGACAGGACTCTGAGCCCTCCCTGCCCTCAGTGGGAAAAGCATCAAAAAAAGGGGTGATGGAGGGGACACGTGTAGGGTCTGGTCCCTCCATGTTCCAGGTGTATGTGAAGCAAAACCTTAAAGGAAAAGCTTCTTTCCCTGAACGAGTCTCAAATCCTGCTCCTGTCCAGAGGAAAGGTTTGATGAAGAACAGATGCATTGGAGCTTTTCTTGGACAAATCCTGGTAAAATCAGAGCAAGTAATGAGAGCTGAAACCCTGAATCTTCTCCTTGACCAGGAGTTACCTCAATCCTCAGGTGCCACCTGCAGCCCAAATGCTGACTAAGCAGGCCAAGAGCTGGAATAATCATCTGTGGAATCCAAACAGCTGAAAACAGAAAATGATCAGGTCCTGGGAATGTTGGAAGTCTGTCAGACATCCAAAACTTTGGTTTTAGTACTTTTGAATAGGTTTGAGGTTTTTCAGCCAGCATTCATCCATTGGACTTCCTTGGTATGACAAGGAATTGCACAAGCACAGTTAATTTCCCTTCACGCTGCCAGCTCCTGGATAATTTCCATAAAAATCCCGTTTCCCTACTTTGGAACATAAGGAGTTCAGTGTGTTGCATCTGGCAGAGCTTTGGGGCGGCAGGAGCAGCCCTGCCTCCGTGCTCAGCTGCACGTGGGGCTGGTGGCAAAGGAAGCCACGGAAACTCGGGGCTTCATCCAAGATGGAAAACAACCTAAAAATAGAGCCGTGAGGGCTGGGCTGTCCTGTGAGACCATTGTGAGGGATGAGGCAGTGTGGGCCAGCCGGCAGCGTCCCCGTGGCCCGACCCTGGGCGGATGTCCTGCTCCCGGAAATGTCCTGCGGGGACTCGGGCGCAGCTGGGGCTGGGTGATGCCAGTCCTGGGGGGCTTTGGGAGCGGGGTTGATGCCGAGGGGTTCTCCTGCCAGCCTGGATTGTCGTGTCCCAGCTGTCCCCTGCCTGCTCGCACGGCATGGGGCGCTGTGTGTACTGCAGGGTTTCGCTTGGAGCACTCCTTGAGCCCTCCCTCCCCGTGCCCAGCGCGGTGCAGGGTCCCCATGGCCGGGGGGTCCCCCAGGCTCGTTGGGGAGGGGAATGGGGGGGTTGTAGCCATGGTGGATGTGTTGCAGGAGCCAGGCTGTTGTTGTTGGACACGCAGTAACACACACACAGACACTGTCTGGTGAAAAGGCATTTATTAAAATATCTGACTCCATCTTTATAGTATTTCTGCGCAGACCAAGGCTTGGGAGAGGAGGTTGATACCTCTCCCATCCCATTGGTCAAGACAACTGTCCATCAGCTGTCCATAGCTCTAAGAACAGAGAATGTAAACTACCTTGACTAACAAAAACATTACTTCTATTTGTAACACCCGTGTGTGAGAAACAACCTAAGAACTCTGAACTGTGAGACACAAGAAGGCTGAAAAATCAGGGTGACAGTATATTATTGCTCCATGGCACTGACACTGCTCTGCATTGGTTCAGGAATAGGAAACAACCCCTGGGGACAGTTGTTCTGGCAAAGGGAACACTGTTTGCTGAGCCTGTGCTGAGAAATGGAGAGAGATGTTTTGAAAAGAGAAACTGTTGGCAGCTTTCCCTTGGGAAAGGAGCTAGGAATGGTTAGCAAGCTGAAATTGAGGCTCAGAAATATTGAGCCCATGGTAAAACGACGCTCCTGGGAAAGGAGCTTGAGGGGGTGTTGGGAACCCGGCCCCGGGGTCACCGTGTGCCCCCCCCGGCTGAGCTGTCCCTTCCTGCCCCAGGCCTGCCGCGATTTCCTGGACTTAGCCGAGAGCCACAGCCGGAAATGGCAGCGGCTGCTGCAGCATGAGCGGGAGCAGCGGATCCGGCTGGAGGAGACCATCGAGCAGCTAGCCAAGCAGCACAACAGCTTGGAGCGCGCCTGCCGCGGGGCGCCCGGCCTGGCCTCGGGCACCGCCAGCATCGCCAGCACCGCCAAGGGTGAGCGCCAGCACGGGGCTGCTCGGGGATCCTGGGATGGGACAGGGCTGCTGGGGATCCTGGGATGGGACAGGGCTGCTCAGGGATCTGGGATGGG
>WBMY01009110.1:38164-49563 GCA_013397315.1 Donacobius atricapilla
GGGATCTGGGATGGGACAGGGCTGCTCAGGGATCCTGGGATGGGACAGGGCTGCTCGGGGATCCGGGATGGGACAGGATGGCTTGGGGGCTCCTGGGATCGACCACAGCCGCTCAGGACCCTCCAGGATGGATCAGGGTGTTCCACTCAGGGTCCCCCAGGATGGGACAGATCTGCTTGGGGAGACCTGGGATGAGCCAGGGTGTTCCACTTAGGGATGCCTGGGGTGGGACAGGGCTGCTTGGGGATCCCTAGGGAGGGATGGGGCTGCTGGAGGACTCCCAGGATGGACCAGGGTGTTCTACTTGGGGACCTCCAGGATAGCACAGGGCTGCTTGGGGACCCCTGGAATGGGATGGAGCTGCTCAGGGACTCCTGGGATGAAGTGGCGTGTTCCACTCAGGGACCCCCAGGATGGGACACAGCTGCTTGGGGTCCCCTGGGGTGGCACAGGGCTGTTCAGAGCCCCCTGGGATGGATCAGGGCTGTTCACAGACCCTGGGATGGATCAGGGCTGTTCACACACCCCTGGGATGGATCAGGGCTGTTCACACACCCCTGGGATGGCACAGGGCTGTTCACAGACCCCTGGGATGGATCAGGGCTGTTCACAGACCCCTGGGATGGATCAGGGCTGTTCAGAGCCCCCTGGGATGGATCAGGGCATTCTGCCTGGCTGCTCCCAGTGAGCTGCCAGCCGTGGGAAGGATGCCCAAGGCAGTGCCCTGTATCCCCGTGGTATTTTTTTTAATGGATCCCATTATGCCATAATTATTCCTAATTGGTCTTGCTCAGGGACTTGGATGTCCCCAAGGTTCAGATGCGAGAGAGGGCTGTGTCCTGGCTCACTCATGCTATTCCAGGCTGTTTCGGGAGCTTTAACCCTTACTGGTGGGCACATCTCCGTGTGCTGGAGGGCAGCCATGGCACTGGGAAAGGCTCAGGGTCCCCTGGCGCTGCTGAGATGGCTGCTTGGGGTGGCGGTGGAACAGCCAGGGCTCGTTTGCAGTAAGATCCAACAGCTTTGCAGATCCTGCCAAATGTCCTTCCCCCAGGGAAGCATTAGTTACAGCCACAAAAATTGCTGATAGTGCCGGGTCTTACTTTTAAAGGAGAGACACGAGGGAGAGAGCAGTGGCTGCTGGAGGGGGGTGGTGTTGGTGCCAGGCACTGCCCCCGTTCCCCTGTGGCCTCAGGGGAGGTTTAGTTTGGATGTTGGGGAATATTTCCTCATGGGAAGGGTTGTCCAGCCGTGTCCCCGTCCCTGGAGGGGTTTAAGAGCTGTGTGGATGTGGCACCTGAGGACATGGCTTGGCCTTGGCCTGGGCGGTGCTGGCTGAGTGGCCGGGCTTGATCTTCTCAGGGGGCTTTTCCAGCCTGAACAGTTCCGAGGTGCAGCTGGGGAGGGCAGGGTGGAAATGGCTGCAGGGACAGGCACAAATCCGCCTGAGGTGGTGCCCCTGCTCCTCCGGAGAGGGGGAGTGAGGCAGGGAATGGGATGTCGGGGATGGGGTCAGAGCAGGGAAGCTGCTCCAGGGGTCGCAGCCATCGATGCCTCCCACCGAAGCGGAGGGATGTTTGGAAACGCGGGGCTGGGAAACCTCTCCGAGCATCACCTGAAACACGTGACGGGTTTTTTTTCCTGCTTTAATCCAAGCCGGATTTCCCGGCGGACGGGGCGGTGCAGGAGCTGGAGCTGGAGCCGCATCAGGCGGGGTTGGGCGCCCGTGTCACCCTCGGGCAGCCTGGGGGCATTTTCGGGGGTGCCCCCCAGCCTGGCAGGGTCGCCGGGGTTGGGGAGCTGGGCACATTCTTGCTTTTAGGAGCCGGAAATCCGTGCGGCATCCTCGGGCTGCGGAGCGGGGTGCAGAGGAGGGCTCGGGCTGTGCAGGAGGAGGGGGCACAGCGCGGGCTGCGGGGACAGACCCTGCCCGGTGGGCTCTGGAGGGCACCAGCAGCCCGGGATGTCTGACGGCCTCTGCTCCAGCAGGGAGTGTGCAGTCTGCCAAAGGAGAGGCCAGTGACGAAGATGAGGAGACGGAGTACTTCGATGCCATGGAGGACGCTCCAGCTTTTATCACTGTAACTGCAGACCCCAAGCACCACAGGTACGACCCCCGGCCGGCCTGGGACTGCGGGAGGGGCTGGGAAGGGCCGGTTTTCCTGCAGCAGCCCCCTTCCACGGCGTCTCTCTGTGGCTGTGCCCTCCAGAGCTCTCCCAGCCTCTGTCCAGGGGTCCATCCTGCGGCCAGCTGCTCCTGCCTTCCTGGAGCAAGGCTGAGGGTGGCCCCCAGTTGTAGTGAAGCAGGTGAGGAGGGGCAGGAGTCAGCTGGTGCTGTGGGGGAGCCGAGTCCTCTGCCCCACAGCTGATGGGGGCAGGCACTTGGAGGGAAATCCCTCGGAGTGTTGGGCAGAGGCAGGGAGCACCGTGCCTTCACAGAGTCATGGAATCGTGGGATGGGTGGGGCTGGAAGGGGCCTTAAAGCTCCTCTCATTCCACCCCCTGCCATAGGCAGGGACACCTTCCACTATCCCAGGTTTTCCAAGCCCCATCCAACCTGGCCTTGGGCACTGCCAGGGATCCAGGGGCAGCCACAGCTGCTCTGGGCACCCTGTGCCAGGGCCTCCCCACCCTCCCAGGGAAGAAGTTCTTCCCAATATCCCGTCAATCCCTGCCCTCCGTCTGCTGTCACCTGCTCTTACTCCTCCATGGATATCTGGGCTGGAGGAACCTGTGCTCTGACCCATGGTTACACCACTGGGCTCGGTGACAGAAGCAGAATCTCTGTGCCCCCGGGGCTGGGGCAGAGAATCCCCTCCTAACAGCCTCTGTCACCCCTTTTCCCTGCTGGCAGTGCCCTGGGGTGGTGCAGGGAGATGCTCTGGGGGATGCTGCGCCGGCCCTGGCTGTTCTCTCCCCTGCTCTGCCCCGGGCTGTGCTCACCAGCCGCTGTTCCCTTCCCGCAGGCGTTCGGGCAGCAACCTGAGCGGGGCCAGCGAGGGCCACCCCGAGGACTGGAACCTGGAGGACAGCGTGAGTCGGCTGGGCAGAGTGGGAGGGAAGGTCCTGGAGGGGAGATGGCTGCGAAGGGACCCTCCCTCTGGGTCCAGGTGCTCTGTGGTGGTTCCTCTGTGAGCCACGGGTGGGGGACAGGTGTCCTCTCATCAGCATCCTGAACATGCTCCTGAGAGAAGGAGGATGGGGGACAGTTGTACCCATCTTTCCCTGGAGAACAGGCTTCCAGCAGCACTTCTCCGCTGTCTCCCGAGCTGTGGCTGCTGTTCCTGGGAGCTGCTGGGGTTGGTTGGGTGCAGCTCAAACCCGAGTTCCTTCTGTTGCCTCCACAGGTCTTCGAGAGCTCAAATCAGAGCAGCTACAATGAGTCCACGGGCAGAGATCTCCTGCCGAGGAAAAGGAGGCGGTCTCGCATTCCCGACAAACCCAACTACAGCCTTAACCTCTGGAGCATCATGAAGAACTGCATTGGCAAAGAGCTCTCCAAGATCCCCATGCCCGTGAGTCCCAGTGTCCCTGGGCCGGCACAGGGGAGGCGTTGGGGCAGCTCTTGGCTGTGCAGGGGTTTGGGTCACAGCTCTGGATGGTCCTGTCAGTGCTGTGCTGGCACAGCAGCCCCAGGCAGGGACAGGGATTGTCTCCAGGGACTGGATTTTGTGCTGGCAGAGCCCTCTGCAACTGCTGCATGCTTATCATGGAATCCTGGAATGCTTTGGGGGGGAAGGGATCTTAAAATCCCACCCAGTGCCACCCCTGCCATGGCAGGGACACCTCCCACTGTCCCAGGCTGCTCCAGCCCCAGTGTCCAGCCTGGCCTTGGGCACTGCCAGGGATCCAGGGGCAGCCACAGCTGCTCTGGGCACCCTGTGCCAGGGCCTGCCCACCCTCCCAGGGAACAATTCCTGCCCAATCTCCCATCCAGCCCTGCCCTCTGGCACTGGGAAGCCATTCCCTGTGTCCTGTCCCTCCAGCCCTTGTCCCCAGTCCCTCTCCAGCTCTCCTGGAGCCCCTTTAGGCACTGGCAGGGGCTCTGAGCTCTCCCTGGAGCCTTCTCCTCTCCAGGTGAGCACCCCCAGGTGTCCCGGCCTGGCTCCAGCCCTGGGAGCATCTCCTTGCACGTCCTTGTGCACTTGCTCCAGCACATCCTTGCTCCAGGTCGAGCTGGAGCAGAGGGGACCTTGCCCAAGTGTCCTCTGCAAATCCAGCTGTTGCAGAGGCATGGAGGGAAGCAGGACACTGAATCCCCGAGGATTCACGAAGAAGGGACCTTGTTGCTGGTGATGTTTTCCCCAGTGTGATCCAGGACAGGACGCTCACCTGCACCAACCATGGCAGGGCTGGGTTCCACCCCAGAGGCTCCGAGAGCCTCATTTTCCTTCCTGAGAGCAGTTTTTTGGTGCAGGAGGTGCTGGGGGCAGATTTTGGGCGCTGCTGGTTCAGCCCTGGGGGCAAAGGCTCCCTGTGATGGCCAGAAGGGGTTTGCTGGGGGCTCTCTGTGGAACAGCCCCTCACACGGGCTGCACAGAGCTGTACTCATGGTCCATCCTCTGTTGGCTGAAGAGCAAGGAGCACATTCCAGAGGCTGGGATGCTGAATTGGTGGTGTTTTGTCTCTTCTAACAGAGCCTGAGTGAGAGCTCAGAGTTCTGGCTGACAGTGATGAGCTGTCGCTTCCTTGTGCTGTTTCCAGCTGGGATGGACAGCCCAACACCTTCCAGCTCTGCAGCAGCAGCAGATTGATGGGCACAGGAATAAGCTCGGGATGTGAAATCCCAGCAGCTGCTGGTGTCTGGAGAGAGGAATTTGTACTTCTCCTTACCAATCAAATCATCCTGGGAGCTGCTCAAGTCCAAACCTGAGGGCAGTGTGGAAGAGAGGAGATTCAGATTAAGTGTAAGAAGGAATTGTTCCTTGGGAGGGTCAGAGGCCCTGGCACAGGGTGCCCAGAGCAGCTGTGGCTGCCCCTGGATCCCTGGCAGTGCCCAAGGCCAGGCTGGACACTGGGGCTGGAGCAGCCTGGGACAGTGGGAGGTGTCCCTGCCATGGCAGGGGTGGCACTGGCTGAGCTTTAATGTCCCTTCCAGCCCAAACCGTTCTGGGATTCTGTGAATTCTTGAAGGATCCCACAGTCACTGCGAAATGAGAAGGAAGGTCATGCCAGAGAGGCACCAGGATCCACCCCACAAGCTCAGCTGCATGTGGCCATTTTTTAGGGAAATTCCTGATGAGTTCAGAGCATTTCTGAGATTCTCTGAGGTCTTCTGGGATCCATCCCCTTGCTGGGGATGTGATGGGCTGACCAACTTCTCGTGCAAACAGCTCCTTGATTTTCCCTCTGAATGAACAAACCTGCAGCACTGAAAAGGAGGAAGAGAGTTGTAGGAATTTGGGTGGATTCATCTTCCTCCCCCGTGAAAGGGTTTTGCTCCTTGTTGCCTGAGCAGTGTTGAGGATGCAGCTGCTGGCTTTGTTCTCTGCATCTTTCCCCAGAATTATCCCCAGTGATTTGTTCTTTATGTGGATTTGATGCTGCTCTTTCTCCCCTGCTCTCTCTTTCTCTGATGCTGTAAGATCCCTGCCACTTACAGGCTAAATCCCTGAGTGGAGAATCTAAAAAAAGCCAAATCCTGGAATCTGGAGTTTGTTTTTTCTACTATGAAATATTTAACTTGGCTTACAGAAGTGGTTCTTCAGCCATCTGCTCCTCTTAAAATACATTTCTTTGTTTTGAACCGAAGCTAAAAAGGCAGGAGACCTTTCGCGGCTCTGTGTTGCTTTCAATTATTTTTTAATTTCAGTATTTCCACAGCGAAAAATTGGGGTGTTGTCATGGGGCTGGAGTCCCAGGAGCGGGGAGACACCGAAATGGGGCTTTTCCAGGTTTTCTGGGCAGCTGGGTCACCTGGCACAGGGGTGGCTTTCCCAGAGGAGGTGGTGAGGGCAGGCTGGGGAGCAGCACATCCCTGTCCCGTGGCCGGTGGGAGGCAGCAGGGGGCTGATCTCGTTGTGAGGGCTCATTTTGGGGTCAGGGTGATAACCTGGGCTGATCCCTGATTATCCCACAGGGCCGTTGGCTCCCCCACACCCCCATCCTTGGTGCTGCCGGGCACGGATCGGGGAGCAAAGCACAAACTCCCTTTCCTTTAGGCTTGGTGGTGCCTCTTGGGGATCTCTCCTGCTCTCTGAGCCCTGCCCCGTTCCCCCGCAGGTAAACTTCAACGAGCCGCTGTCCATGCTGCAGCGGCTCACCGAGGACCTGGAGTACCACGAGCTGCTGGACAAGGCAGTGAAGTGTGAGAGCTCCACGGAGCAGATGTGCTTTGTGGCCGCCTTCTCCGTGTCCTCCTACTCCACCACTGTCCACCGCACTGCAAAGCCATTCAACCCCCTGCTGGGGGAGACCTACGAGCTGGACCGCCTGGAGGAGCTGGGGTTCCGGTCCCTCTGCGAGCAGGTGAGGGCTGGGGCTCCCTGGGCCCGTCCTGCTGCTCCTGCCCTGCCGGGGGGCAGCCAGCGCCTCCCCGAGCCTTCCCTGGGCTCTTCTCCCAGCAGTGGTTTGAGGACAAGGTGTGGAGTCCCCACGCCTGGTGGTGTCCGAGGAAGGACTGGACGTGGCACTCAGCGCTCTGGGCTGGGTGACGAGGTGGGGATGGGTCTCAGGTTTGCCTGGGCTTGGCCCTTTGTCCCCAGGTTTGGAGCAGTTGCTGCAGTGGTGCCAGGCTCTGCCACCAGCTCCTTGCAGAGTACCCTGGGATGGGCAAAGCCCTCCCTGCCAAACTTGTCAGACACCTGTGGAGCGCTGGCTGGGGCAGGACGGCACCTCCTGTCAAATCCCGTCCCATCCCATCCCATCCCATCCCATCCCATCCCATCCCATCCCATCCCATCCCATCCCTCTAGGCCGTGCTGCTGTGGGCAGTGACAGGGACCAGGCTCTGTGGGGTCTCCTGGAAGCGTGACCCAAGGAAGGTCCTGCAGTAGAAAATCCCCCGAATTCCTGGCTCTGCTGTTTCTTCACACCCCTCAGTGCAGTGTGCCCGATGTCACCCGGCTCTGCACGTCCCCACATGGTCCATCCCAGCCTGGGAGCCATCCCAGTGCCCGTGGCTGCAGTGAGGTGGGATGGAGCCAGCCACGACCTGAGCCCCGTGCAGCCCTCCTGCCTGCCCTGCCTGCCAGGGTCCGAGGTGGGCACAGGAATGAGCTGTGACACCCCAGCACTGCGGCTGTCACAGAGCTCAGGTTCACCCACCTCGGCAGTGGCACCCCTTCACCTCCCCTTGCCTGGCAGCAATTCTGGTTTAGCCTGGAAGTGGACGGTTCCTGGCCAGGATCCATCCCTCAGCCAGCTGCCACCCTCACCTTCCTAGAGTACAGCTGGAGCTCCTGGGTGGATTTATCAGCCTCATGCCAGCCGTGGTGCCAAGCCCAGGGCTGCCCGTCCCCCCGGGGTACTTCTGACCACATCTCTCCCAGTCCTGCCTGTCCAGCTCTGCTGGACACCCGAGTGCATCATTCCCAAACGTTGTCATCCCTGTCCTCATTCCTTCACCTCCCTTTCCACCACGCTCCTTCCTCCATCCCTGTTCCCTCCCAAATAAATAACCTGCCTGGAATTACTTTCTCCAGTTGGTCCCAGTTTTCCTCTATTTGTACCCAGATCTGATATTCCTGACCAATTCCAGGTGCCTTTTTTACCGCTCTGAATTTTCCTTGGATGCTGCCTGTGCTGCTCAGCCTGCCAACGCGCCCGGCCAAGCAGTGATAATCCAGTGCCTGAAATCCAGTTACACAAATAGGATTTCCTGCTGCTGGTGCCTGGGATTTAATGGCGAGGCCTTGGCCCTGCCTGTGTGTGTAATCCAGAGCTCAGGGTGCTCAGCCTGTAATTACAGCAGGGAAATCATCCCGGAGCTGCGGGGATCGGTGGGTGCCGGTGCTGGGTGCCTGTGCCAGGCTGTGCCACCAGCTGAGAGCTGCCTGAGGACAGCTCCCTCTGCCTGGGCTATTCCTGCCCCCACCTTTGTGCTGGGTTTTTTCCAGGGCAGGGCAATGTGAGCACCATACTCTTAACAAGTGACTCAGAATTTAGGATGCTGTGTCCGCTTTTCCAGCCTGGTGTGCACGTGAGGGAAAAGCCAAAGTCTTGCTGTGTGTTCTGGGCAGTTTGTGTCCTCTGGGATTTCCCAGGTGCTGTTCCCACTGGGATTACTGGGGTGCCAGCACATCCGCATTTCTCAGCCAGGATCCCAGAAAAGCAGGGCCACGTGCTGGGATCACGAAACGACAGGATCTCACCGTGATGGTTGTTCAAGTGAAGATTTCGTGGATTGTGCTTTGAGATGAGCCTTAGCAAATCTTGGCTGCATCCTGGTGTGCCTCCCTTTGCTGCCAGGGCACAGCAGGGGGGTCCCCCCGGTGCCCAGGAGGAGACTGGGGTGTCCAGAGCCTGGAGTATCCTCGGTGCTGAGCTGGTGTGGAGCTGTGACCGCTCCTGGCGCTGAGCCGGGCTCTCCGGTGGCTGTGTGCAGCTCTGTGCTTTTCAGATGGAGCTGCTGCCCAAATCCCCACGGGCATCTCCTGTGGAAAAGCTGCTGAGGAAGAGTTCAGGCAAAGCAGCCAAGCTCACACATCTCCCACACCACAGCTGGGATCTGCAGGGAGAGGCAGGAAGGGCCTTTGCACGATCAGTTCCAGCAGAGCTTTGTTCCTGGTGCCAGAGGGAGGTCAGGGGCAAAGACCTTGCCATGTGCTGTGCTCTGGCCTAAATGGGGTTAGGAACCAATGACCTGAGGGCACAGGGGCAGGGCAAAGGTCCGTGACCTGTAGGGAAGGTGGGGCCGGCCACCTGGGATGCCAGCAGCACCAGGGAAACAGGGAAAGGAGAAAAGGAGAGCCAGGGGCATGGGGAGAGGAGAGCCGGGGGCAGAGCACTCTGTCTGTGCACGGCGCTCTGGGGAGGACTTCCAGCCTAGGCAGGGAAGACTCTGTGGCTGATCCTTCCAAGGCAGAGCCCTGGGAATTCCCCCCAAGGGGTTCAAGGGACTCCACAACCCCCCTGCTTTTTCCTAGTGTGAAGACTTCGCTAATGGATTTCTGCAGACTAAGCAGGGAAACATGAACAGAACGATAAAAACAATGATTACAACGTGTTACGATAGGACATGAAATAGATTGATTCTATATGGTTGTTAGAAGAGAAAGGAGGTTTTATTTACAATCCCAACAGTTTCTTTTATGACATGCTGTGCTAAAAATGTATATTATTGGTTTATTGGATTGACACTTCTTTCCATTTGTTCAGGAATAGGAAACACCCCCTGGGGACAGTTGTTCTGGCAAAGGGAACACTGTTTGCTGAGCCTGTGCTGAGAAACGGAGAGAGATGTTTTGGAAAGAGAAACTGTTGGCAGCTTTCCCTTGGGAAAGGAGCTGGCAATGCTAAAATTCAGGCTCAGAAGTGTTGAGCCCACAACAACCCAGAAACTCCCTTTAGCAAAGGACGACGCCGTGTCCTCACAGGCTGTGTCTGCTGTCCCCAGGTGAGCCACCACCCCCCGGCGGCCGCCCACCACGTGTACTCCCGGCGAGGGTGGACGCTGTGGCAGGAGATCACCATCGCCAGCAAGTTCAGGGGCAAATACCTCTCCATCATGCCACTGGGTAGGTGCTGGCTTCTGGGTTATCTGGGATTGGTTGGCCTTGCTCTGCTCGTGCAGTCACTGCTTCCTTAGCCTTCAGGAATTCCTTGGGCTCGCCTGGCGCTCAGTGAATGCCACCCCAAGCAGTTAAGAGCCTGGATTTGTGCTCCTGATCCAACGGTCCAACAATAACGTGCCTGCTCTGGAAGTGGAAATGATGCCAGCTGCAAAGGCTCCTTTGCTTTGGAAATACCCTGCTTGCCCAGGAATTGATTTCTCCTTCCATGATATTTAAAGTTCACTCTCCGCCTGTTTTAACCCCCTCCCTGCCAGCAGTCAAGTGCAATCAGCTGCCTCCTTCCTGCATTTTATTTTCCTTTTGCCTGTCCCTGGGCTGGGCAGCATTCCCAGAGTGGTGCCAGTGCCTGAATTGACCAGGCAGCACATTCCTGACCTGCTTTTAAGGAGACTGCTTCTGGCAGAGGGCAGAGGGCCTGGCAGGAGCTGTAACCTCCCTTGCTGGAGCAGACTGAGGGAGGGACGGATCCAGGCCTGGTTGGGGGATGCAGGGAGAGGGGTGACCCTGAGGGTGAGTGCCGTGCCGGGGTGCTGGTGGGCTCTGGGGAACATCTGTCCCTGCTGAGCTGAGATCATTCCTGTCTCCGCAGGCGCCATCCACCTGGAGTTCCACTCCAGTGGGAATCACTATGTCTGGAGGAAAGTCACCTCCACCGTGCACAACATCATCGTGGGCAAGCTCTGGATCGACCAGGTGGGTGAAGGGACAGGTCCTGCCTGGCTCTGGGCGTCTGCAGGAGCACTGCCCTCCTGGGCCACCTGCTCCTGCCCCGATGGGAAGCTGTGCTTCCCTGCAGGGATGGGAAAGGTTTCCTGGAGCCTTCCCTGGCTCTCCCCGCGGCCAGCAGGTGGTGGGGTGGGGGTGGCCGGAGTGGGGGGCGGCCACTGGTGCTGCTGTGCCCGGTGGTGATTGGTACCTGCACTGCAACTAACACCTGCTCTGTCTCTCCCTGCTGTGGTTCTGTGTCTTTTATCCAGTCTGGTGAAATAGAGATTGTTAACCATAAGTCCAAAGATAAATGCCAGCTGAAATTTACCCCCTACAGCTACTTCTCCAGGGATGTCCCCCGCAAGGTGAGTATCCAGCAGGGACTCTGCTCCTTCAGGGGTCAGACCTGGCTCTTCTGGGCTTGCAGCACCTCTGGGATGAGCGCGGGGCTGTAGGGCTGGTCCGGCACCTCTAACGTGGCTCAGCAGGGAGGGCTGGGTGGCACCTCTGTGTCCCGTGGTTTGGTGTTGAGGTGCTGGAGCTGCAGCACCGAGACCTGGGAGGGGTTTGGTGGGTCGGACACCCACCTGCAAGGTCAGGGATGTCCCAGGAGACACAGCTGCACGCCCAGCTGGGCACCTGGAGGCTGTGGTGTCCTTCTGGGCGTTCCCAGACGCCACCAGAGCCGTGTCCCCCTGCCAGGTGACGGGGGTGGTGAGCGACGCCGATGGCAAAGCCCACTACGTCATGTCGGGCACGTGGGATGAGAAGATGGAGTGCTCCAAGATCGTCCACAGCAGCCACGGCAGCACCAGCACCGAGGGCAAGCAGAAAACTGTCTACCAGACACTGTCCCCAAAGGTCCTGTGGAGGAAGTACCCGCTCCCGTGAGTCCCCTGGGGGCGGGACGGGACAGAGGATTGGGATGGGATGGGATGGGATGGGATGGGATGGGGG
>WBMY01009110.1:63498-126402 GCA_013397315.1 Donacobius atricapilla
TGGGGCAGGCTGGCGGTGACTTTTCCTTGTCTGCTCCACCACGAGGACACCCGTTGGCTCTTTGGGAAAAATTCCAAGCTGAAAAGGCGATTAAACACTGGCACAGGCTGCTTGGGGCAGTGGAGGAATTACCATCCCTGGAAGTGTCCAAAAAACGGGTCCAGGTGGCGCTTTGGGGTGGGGCTTAGTGGGATTTGGTCAAAGGGTGGACTCGGCGATCTTGGAGATCTTTTCCAGCCTTGGTGATTCCATGATTCTGAGTTTCTCCCTGGACACTGAGGCCCCACTTACGGAATTGCAACAGGCGGAACAAAACTCCTGCAAATTCCTTAAAAAGCTCCCTGGGAGCTGTGACAGGTCTTGGAGCTGCCAAGTGCCCTTGGACAAGAGGGATCTGCCCATGGAGCCAGGCTGGGATTGCTGACCCTGGGACAGAGAGGTTTAATGGGAAAAAAACCCAAGGGAATTGTTCTGTTGGGATGCTTTAATTTAATTTGGAAAAGGAGAAACCCATTCCTTGGGAAATGCTGGTTTTAATTTGCAGGAGGATATCCACGGAAAGTTTCTCCACGCTAAAAAGGGGAAAATGGGAGTTTCTCGCAGGATTTTATTGCTGTGCCTTGTTCCAGGGGGAGGCAAGGGATGGGGATTGAAATATCTGTGTGCTTTCTTTGCAATGAAAATAAAAATGGCTTTTATTATGTTTCTCTGCAATGTGGGATCAGGGAAAATCTGGAATCCCTCAGGAGGCTCGGCCAGTCCCTGGCTGAAGTTCAGGATTTATTATTTCCCTTTTAAGTTTCACGAGCAGAACAGCACCACAAACACGTTTTTATACAGAGCTTTTAATCAAACCCCAGATGTTTGCAAGGCTCTGTGGATGTCTCTGCCAGCCTCGGGGCTCCTGGACACGTGGATGACACCAAGGGACACAAATCTGATCCCTCAGCAGTGCAGAAATGTCTCCAAATCCCTGAATGGTCGCAGCCAGGACTTCATCCCAAAGAATTTTCTGCTTTGTCCGAGTCCCAGGTGTTCCCTTGTGATGTCCCAGATCCAGGGAATGCTGGGGGCACCTCTGGGGGTGCAGCCTGGGCTGGTGGGGCAGCGACCCAGGGCTGGGGTGCGGCGTCCCAAACAGTGCAGGGTCCAAGAGGTGCAGGGCTCCAGGGTTGGGGTGCAGAGACCCGGGTTTGGCCTGGGATGTGGGGATACAGGGCTCCAGCGTTGGGGTGCAGGGTCCCACATATGGTTGGGTGCCCAATTTTGGGATGCAGGGTCCCGCTCCCGGTGCCATGTGCAGGGTCCTGGATCCTTCGGAATCTTCCCACTGTCGCAAGAACCTGAAATTATTCCCCAGGGGGGGAAAAAAAAAAAAAAGAATAAAAAGGATGTGATTTAATGGAGGTCTTTGTTTTGGCTTGGTTCTGGAGCAGGATGTGCCCTTCCCAATGGGAAGTGAGCTGGGAATGCTCTTGGGATGGAGTTTTACAGCCCTGTGGCGCCGGTGGGATTCTGAGATCCATTGATCACTTTCCTGGGAGGAACCTCCAAAGGAGCTGTGGGGCAGCAGATGGAGTCAGACTTTCAAAAACCTGCATGAATTCACCTTTCCCCCCCATTTTTGACCATTTTTCCCTTCTGGGATGCAGCAGGAATGTGCTCGGCACGGGCACCTGCAGCCCCTGCCTTTCTCTGGAGCCATCAGAGGATGCCGGGGTTGCTTTGCTCCCTGGCCAAGGGAAATGTTGCTGATGCTGTTAATGGGTCTGAAGTGCAGAATTTCCCAGCAAAACAGCTGGGAATTCCTCATCCTCTGCTCTGGAGCCAGGCTGGGACACCTGGGGGTGCTCACCTGGAGAGGAGAAGGCTCCAGGGAGAGCTCAGAGCCCCTGCCAGGGCCTAAAGGGGTTCCAGGAGAGCTGCAGAGGGACTGGGGACAAGGGCTGGAGGGACAGGACACAGGGAATGGCTTCCCAGTGCCAGGGGGCAGGGCTGGATGGGAGATTGGGCAGGAATTGTTCCCTGGCAGGGTGGGCAGGCCCTGGCACAGGGTGCCCAGAGCAGCTGTGGCTGCCCCTGGATCCCTGGCAGTGCCCAAGGCCAGGCTGGACAGGGCTGGGAGCAGCCTCATCAGCCTCAAATGCAAACGAACCTCCCTAATTCCTACTTTTCCTGGGCAATCCTGGCTCATCCCCTGGATTCCTTGGGTGGTGATGGCGAGCTCCAGCCATGCCACAGGGAACGGGGTGGGTTCAGGGAGGATTTCGACCCCCTACTGAATAATTCCTGCTATTCCGAGGCAGCATCAGCCCGGAAAAGAGGTTTTTATTCTCCTGGTTAATTACTACCCACAGTAATGAGGGTGCAGCAGTGCTGAACTAAAAGCACATTTGCTGTCTTCCTAATTCCAGGAATTCCTGTAGGACACTGCTCCAGCAGACCATTTATTCCCATTTTGAGACATTTTGTGACTAAACCCCTCTGAAAGCAACGAGTGTTTTACTCCCGGGGGTGGCTCTGCTTGGAAGGGGATTTTGGTGGTCCCACAGCAGAAATTCCCAGCCAGCCTGGAGAATTCCACTCCTTCCTCTCCCCAGGCTGCCCATCCCCAGGGAGCGCTGCTCCACCAGGGGCGTGTTCTGTTCAAATCCTATCATTTCCATGGAACAGGCTGGGATTGTTGTTCAGGCCTCGTCCATTATTGCCCATTAAGCAAGGCCAATTAATCCTCCTAATTTCCGTGTAATTAAATTTATTAGCTGCATTTTGCACTCACACTGATGGCCCTGGCGGCCAATTGTTGGGGTTTTCCTCTCATTCCCATCCCCTGTGGATGCTCCCATTGTGCCCGTGGTGAGAAATTCCCACCTTTCCCGGGAAACTTGGAGCAATGAGGGTGGAAAAGGAGGGATTTGCTGCCCCTGGATCCCTGGCAGTGCCCAAGGCCAGGCTGGACAGGGCTGGGAGCAGTCTGGGACAGTGGGAGGTGTCCCTGCCATGGCAGGGGTGGGATGGGATTTAGGGCCTCTCCTCAGGATTGCTTTTTCATTCCTTGTGGAAAGAGAATCAGAGAAAAAAAAAAAACCAAAGCAAACCCACCCACCCAAGCGGGAGCAAAGAAAATCTTTTTCCACTTGGGTGGTGTGAGAAACTGCATGGAAAATTGGATGGGAAAAAAAGGGAATAAAAACAAAAGGAAACCACTGAAATCACACGGAAAAAGATGGGAGAGAAATGAGAAAAACGAAAAGCAATATCTGCCGCCATTTTGTCAGGGGGTAAATGGTAAGAAAGGAGATGAAAGTTTTGCTGCCCTGCTGGGATTAAGGACTTGGACAGCCAGGGAGCAGCAGAGCAGGGAAATTGCCCCACTTCCCAATCCCAGAGGGAAGGAATAGGGGAAAAATCCCTTCACTTTTCCCCCAGGAAAAAGCAGAAGCAAAAAAAAGGGTAAAATCTGGTGAAAAACCCCTTTTCCACACTTTACTGAAAAAAGGGAGCAAGTCTGAAGAGGATGAGCGAAAAAAAGGGAGAATCAATTAGAAAATCCGTGGAAATAAGAGAAAATTAATTTCATGGGACTTGGAGAGCAAGATCTCCCTCACAGCAACATTGACACAAAGCCAGGAAACACGGCTGGGTTTGAGCAGGACTGGGAGAAATCTGGGAATTAGCCATGGAAAAGCCAAGCAGGGAGGGGCTGGGGGGGCAGAAGCTGCTTGGGGCCAACAAATGGAGCAGTTTGGGAGATCCTGGTGCCTTTCCCTGCCCAAACCAGGGCCTTACACACCGTTCATGGTGAGCTGATCCACCTTTATCTCCCTTCCACGGAAAGGGATTTAGGTTTCTGTAGGATCCTGAGCTCTTTTGTGGTGGAGGAACTTCTACCTGCGCCTCAGTTTCCCCACCCCGAGCCCCTGAGCTGGTTTGCACTGGGAATGTTGGCACACAGAGCTGGTCCCAAGCACAGGGAATGATCTGAGGGGAAAGAGCTTAATTCTGCTCAGGGAGTGATCTTTTCTTTTCTAATTTTTTTATTCCTATTTCTTCCTCATTTTCCTTTTCCTCTTGCTCACCTGGAGAGGAGAAGGCTCCAGGGAGAGCTGGAGAGGGACTGGGAACAAGGGCTGGAGGGACAGGACACAGGGAATGGATCCCAGTGCCAGAGGGCAGGGCTGGGTGGGAGATTGGGCAGGAATTGTTCCCTGGCAGGGTGGGCAGGCCCTGGCACAGGGTGCCCAGAGCAGCTGTGGCTGCCCCTGGATCCCTGGCAGTGCCCAAGGCCAGGCTGGACACTGGGGCTGGAGCAGCCTGGGACAGTGGGAGGTGTCCCTGCCGTGGCAGGGGTGGCACTGGGTGGGATCTAAGGTCCCTTCCCACCCAAACCATTCCCTGATTCCGTGAAATCCTGGAGAACTCCTGGTGCTTACTGGACAAAGGTCAGCGCATTGTACCATCTGCCAAACCTTTTCAAAACACGGGATGCTCACAGAAGGCAGAGCTGTGGAATTGCCATCAGGAATTGCAGCCTGAGCACCTTTGGGGGTGTTTGGGAGAATTTGGGGGTGTTCAGGGAGGGGTCCCACCCTCAGGCTCAGGGGAGCACCCTTTGTGTGCTGGTGATTGGTAGGAGCTGCCATAACAAACCAAAAAAATGGTTTGTTACTTGATTTTTTATTTATTTTTTATTTTTTATTATTATTTTTTTTTAATCCAATTCCCTACAGGAGCTGCATCCAATGGATGTTGGAATTATGCAGAGCTCCTGTTTTAATTAGAACCCTGGAGAACGCGGCAATTAGGGAAGGAGTCAGAACAGCTCTGCAGTCACTGAATGCTGCACTGGAGCTGCAGCTGCAGCCTCAGAGCCCAAACCGAGCCCCAGACAGGCAGAAAACTCCCAGAACAGCATCCTGTGCCTTTTTCCTTCCATGGCCACACACACAGAATCCATCCTGCCTAAAATTAGTGGGATAAAGGCAAGTTTGGGGCTAAAAGCGAGGTCGGAGTTAAAGCTGGGCATTTAAATCTCTGCGCAGTTTGCAGACGGAGAGCGGTGGCGCCTTGTGGGAGGCTCTGTGCTCATCCCAAGGGTTAAGGGGAAGCTTCTCCTTGCGGACAATTCCCCCTGGGGAAGCATCCCGGAGCGGGGAGCGGCTCTGCAGGGCTGCTCCGTCCCACTAGATGGCAACTTCGCTCCGCAGAACGCGGATGGGATAAAAACGGGATAAAAATCCAGCAGCTCCCGCTGTCCCCGGAGCCTTGCAGGGGTTTTCTCCTCCGCAAGCAGCGGGATCCAGATGTGCCGGGCGCGGGGGCACCGCTGGATGCAGCGGGGCGGCTTCGGGCGGGCACGGCGGGGTCTGCAGGGAGGGACGGAGCGTTCCCTGCTGAGCGCCCAGCGGTGCCAGCCTCCCTCTGTCACGGCAGGACACGGAACGGATCGGCTCCATGGAGCTGTCAGCAGAGAAAGAAGCTTTATTTACAATCCCAACAGTTTCTTTTAGAACACGCTGTGTAAAAAGGTCTGTTATTGCTCCATGGCACTGACACTGCTCTGCATTGGGTCAGGAATAGGAAACAACCCCTGGGACAGTTGTTCTGGCAAAGGGAACACTGTTTGCTGAGCCTGTGCTGGGAAACGGAGAGAGATGGTTTGAAAAGAGAAACTGTTGGCAGCTTTCCCTTGGGAAAGGAGCCGGGAATGGTCAGCGAGCTGAAATTCAGGCTCAGGAATGTCGAGCTCCCTCTCCCTGTGGAAGCTGCTCTCCCCAAGCGCTGCCTTTGGGATTTCAGAGCCACGGGGTCTCTGCAAGAGCGTGGAGTGGAGAAATGGCCCCTGCCAGGGCTCAGATCCGCAGGAGCCTTCCCACACTCCACGTCTGAGACCCAGGCCTTGGATGAAACACCCCAAAGCCAAAGCCTGGGCCTGGGCTTGTTGAAGAGTCATGAAATATTCCGAGCTGGAAAAGACCCCCAGGATCATTGATCCAGCCCCTGTCCCTGCCCAGACCCTCCAACAACCCCACCCTGGGCACCCCTGGAGCGCTGTCCAAAGGCTCCTGGAGCTCTGGGGCCGTGCCCATTCCCTGGGCAGACTGGGCAGCGCCCAGCGAGGCCAATCTGACCCACAAAGGAGGGACAAGGCAGTTTTCCCTTTTCCCTGGCCTTTCCATGTTTCCCTGGGCAGGCCTCTCCCCAGTCACCACTTCCAACAGAGCGGCTTTGCCCCACTCTCAGGTGGGTTTGGGCTGAGCAGATCTGTCCCAGAGCTCATCCTCCAGCCCAGGGAAGCTCCACGTGGATTTCCCCAAACAGCCAATGCAACATGAGGAAAAATCTCCTCCACAAACCAGGAGGTTTCCATGTCCAGCCTCACTGGGAGTTTTAGAGCAGGATGCACTCCTGTCATCCTTGTTGGCACCTCTTGGACCACTCCTGCCGGGCAGAGGCTGCTTTAGCCCAGCTCAGTCCTGCTGGGAGTCAAAGCCAGCCGCAGGAAGAGGGAATTGTTCCCAACCTTCCATGATCCTCATTCCTACTACACGTGGAAGGTGTTTCCTCTTCCAGAGGCACGGGGCATTGCTGGCTCCTGTGCACTGGGAAAAAGGGGGAAAATGGGGTTGGAAAAGAACTAAACACTCCAGGTATGAATCTTGACTCTCACTGGCGCTCAGGGGCTGCTGGCACGGGGCCCAGGGAGAAACCTGAGGCTGCTCCGTGCTCCGAGCAGCGGGAGGGAAGCGCTGAAGGAGCAGCGGCACCTGCAGTGACCGGAATGTTAATGCTGGCAGAGCTCCCCCTCCCAGCCGGGAAGTGCTGCGAACAGCACGGCAAATCCAATTTCTGCTGGGTACAAATTCCACCAAACAGCCGAAGCCTCGCTGAGACGCTCAACAAGGCTGGAATTGAATTGGAGCTGTGGGAGACAGGGAGCAGCTCCGAGCTGGGAGGGGCTGGGGGGGATGTGAGCCTGGATCAGGGGCAGGGGGATTTGGGGAGCACAGCTGGGGCTCCTGGAGGAGGAGAGGAGGATGGAGGAGGATGTGGGCCTGCCTGGGGGAGAGCAGGGGGATGTGGGGGAAGCTGAAGCTGGGTCTGCCTCATCCCTGGAAGTGGCCGAGGCCAGGGGTCATTTGGCCATTTGGCCACTGCTGCCTCCTGCCTCCAGCCTTGCCTGGTGAGCAGGACATGGAATCATAGAAACATGGAATGGTTTGGGCGGGAAGGGACCCTAAAACCCACCCAGTGCCACCCCTGCCATGGCAGGGACACTTCCACTGTCCCAGGCTGCTCCAAGCCCCAGTGTCCAGCCTGGCCTTGGGCACTGCCAGGGATCCAGGGGCAGCCACAGCTGTGCCAGGGCCTCGCCATCCTTCCCATATCCCATCTAAATCTCTCCTCTTTTAGTTTAAAACTTCTCTATTACTCTCTGCCCACGTAAAAATTGCTCCTTCATGGAGATTTGGCTGCTGCTCCTGCAGGATCTGGGTTACCCTGGTGTTTATCCTGGGAAAAGGGAGGCGGCAGAGGAAGGAGGATTGGATCAACACCATTTCAAGTCCTGGATCCTCCATGAGGATCATCCTCCACACCATCCATAGGACCCTGCATCCCTCCAGAGCCCACTGGAAGTTCAGGCATTGCCTTCCAGGGGTTTTCCTTTCCTTTCCACACCCGAGCAGGAAGCTGGAATAATCCAAAGCAAGGAATGATGAGGGTCAATCTGCAGCAGAGAATCGACCACAGGTTTCCAGGAAAAAGGAGTTTCCAGGAATCCTCAGTCTGGAAAACCTTGATGTAGGAGGAGCCAGAAGATGTGTCTCAAAGTCATGTCCCGTGCGGGAAGTTTGGATTGGAAAGGACATTGAATAACACAACCTGAGAAGATAAACGGCAACACTCGGGCAGTGCCGGCTGGTTCTTATTCCAGAGCTCCAAAGGAACTCAAGGATGAAATAGCTGAGCTATTAACGGCATTAACTCTGCTGTGAGAGCTCTCACTTAACATTTCCTCACCATCAGAGGGAAAGAAAGCAGCGAGACCTTGATGGGAAAAGTGCTCCTGCACAGCTCCAGAAGTGGCAGATTATTAAAAGTGATGTTCAAATGAGGTAGAACTGCACTGAGGAGGAGAATTAGGGCGCACGGGAGAGCAGTTCCTGGGAAATTCAACCAGGCTTTTGTCCTGGAGTTTCTGAGGGAGGCAGCAAGGGAGGAGATCAAGTGGTCCAGAGATCCAGTGGGCAGAATCTACTTGACTTTCCTAACGATTTTTACCAAGTTCTCTAATCAAAGGGCCTGTAATAACTTCAAGGGTGTGTTGTCACAGGGGCCTGCAGTGACCAGGACAAGGGGGATGGATTAAAGGTGAAGGAAGGAAGGTTTAGATTGAATATTGGGAATAAATCCCTCCCTGGGAGGGTGGGCAGGCCCTGGCACAGGGTGCCCAGAGCAGCTGTGGCTGCCCCTGGATCCCTGGCAGTGTCCAAGGCCAGGCTGGACACTGGGGCTGGAGCAGCCTGGGACAGTGGGAGGTGTCCCTGCCAGGGCAGGGATGGGAATGGATGGGCTTTAATGTCCTTTCCAACCCAAACCATTCTGGGGTTCTGTGAAATCTTGGAGAATCCCAAAGTCCCTATGAAATGAGAAGGAAAGCTCTGCCAGGGTAAAGACTGGGAAGCAGAGGAGAAGAGAAGGAGTTCAGGCTCCACAAGACTTGACCTTCACAATGGTTGAAAACCTGAGCTCCAGAGTGAGCCCCCAGCTGAGCCGTGAGCCAAGATGAGAACAGAGCTTGGCTGTCCCACGTTTGGCCAGGAGACACAATTAATTCTGGGTGGGTGCTTGGGAGAAACAGAGCTGGGACAGCCTCAGCCAGCCATGAAGAGGAGACACCAGGGCCAAGCCTGGAATGAGAGCTCCTGCGCCTGGGTCCATGTGCTCGTTCTTCCGTGATCTCTGCACTGCTCTGGCTCCTGGATTGTCCCAAGCAGTCCTGCCCTGGATCTCACTCCCTGAAATGTCAATAACCACGGTGGTCAGGGCTCAGGGAGGCCTTGGAGAGCAGCACCAGCCCACAGAGATGGGAATTCCTTGGCTCCAGCTGCCTGTGCCTTTGGGGTTCCCTTTGGCATCTCTTTCATAGCTCTGCACCCAATAATGTCTGGTTTTCCTCCCTTGCTGCTCCTCTCTGCCCTGTGCCTCTGGAAGTTGGGGTGAGGACAGGGAAGACTCTCAATTTCCTGCTTGCAGCTGAACCTCTGTGTTTTACCAGGACGGTTCCTTTTCATTCCCTGCCTGTCCCCACCATTCAATTTTCCCATTTTTCTGACCCCTGCAAAGAGCTGTGCTGACATTTCCTCAGAAATGTCCCTCATTACTCCAGCCCTCCTTCCCGAGTGGGGATTTTTTTAGAGCCCATTATGGTCCATTTGGAGTCAGGGTTTGTTTTCCTTGTGTGCATCCATTTCCATTTGTCTCCACTGAATTCCAGCTGCCGTTCTGTCACCCTCTCACTCACTATTACGAGCTCCTCCTGGAATTCTCTGCAGGCAGCCCCTGCTTTTTCCACCTTCAGTACCTCAGCCCTGCAAATCTGGTTGTGATTCCACCCTTTCCTTCACAGACCATGGAGAAATGTCCTGCCTTCGGCAGAGATCCCCTCACAATCCACCCCTTTGCCCTCCAGGAACCAAGAACATATTCCTGTCCTTTGCTTCCTGCTTTTTGTGGACTTTTTTTAAAAGTTTTTAGGCGTTTTCTAGCCATTTTAGGCATTTATCTATGTGGACCTTCTCTTATCACCTCAGATCCTCTCCAAGGCTTTGGGGAGACCACGTTCCTGCTCCAGCAGCAGATCCCTGAGCCTGATGAGGTGTTCAGGTGCACCTTTCCCCAAACCCCCTCCCACTTTTCCTGCGGGCCCACGCAGGATTTCAGCACGTGCAGTTTCCCTTGGCAAGGAGCTCAGCAAATCCAGTTCCTGCTGCATGAAGAAAGAGGGGTTTTGTTTCTTTTGACCTTGATTCCTCCTTGTTTCCCCTCTTCCTTCTGCAGGAAGAGGATCGAAAGCTGAGTCCTTGATGTCCTCTCATGATTTTGTCGACTTTTTCCGTGGCTTTGTTACAGCAAATCCCTTTTCTCTGCTGGAGAATCTCATCCTCCAGTTTTCCTCACACAAAACCATTCCAGACCATTAACCACCTCCTTGTGCCCTGGTTTTCCTGGCTCTGCTGTATCATGGAATGGGATAGAAGGGATCCTAAAACCTTCTTGTTCCATGTGTCTGAGGTGAGGAGGTGACCACGGCGCCAGGGGCCAAGGACATGGCCCAGCCATGGATTTACATGGCACTGAAAGTGTTTTTCCACGGATCTGATAATTTCCCAGAGATCAGATCACTTCCATGGATCAGATAATTTCCCGTGGATCAGATCCCTTCCGTGGATCAGATCATTTCCTGTGGATCAGATCCCTTCCATGGATCAGATCCCTTCCATGGATCAGATCATTTCCCATGGATCAGATCATTTCCCGTGGATCAGATCCCTTCCATGGATCAGATCATTTCCCGTGGATCAGATAATTTTCAGTGGATCAGATCCCTTCCATGGATCAGATCATTTCCCGTGGATCAGATAATTTTCAGTGGATCAGATCCCTTCCATGGATCAGATCCCTTCCATGGATCAGATAATTTCCCATGGATCAGATCATTTCCTGTGGATCAGATCCCTTCCATGGATCAGATCATTTCCCATGGATCAGATCATTTCCCGTGGATCAGATCATTTCCCAGAGATCATCACCACTCCCCACAAGGTTTTCCAGGAGCCGCCCCTGGCTGTGCTGCCATCCCTGCTGACTGATCTGACGCTGGAGACTCTCCCTACAAAGGATCTCCCTCCTCCCTCAGGGAGTTCTGGGCTCCCCTGGCCACCACCAGGGCTCCTCTCTGGGCTCTGCCCCAGAGCCCACCCTGTGATTTACAGGCTCCTGGTTCCCCTCCCTGCCCAGAGCTCTGCTCTGACTCCCTCTCCTTCCCGCAGCATTTTACAGCTTTTGGGCTCCCATTTCTCTTCCCAAACCAATCGGCAGCATTGTCCACTGGCTTGCTTTGCTCCCTGCTGGGGAAAGGCATCGATTCCATAATGAATTTTGGCACTTTTTAAAGCAGGACGTGAAGCCCTGAATCACATCCCAGCCGCAAGAGCAGAGTGACGCCCACACGTTTGTTCTGGCTCAGGTCATCTTTCAGGGGCCACTCAAATGCTGCATTATTTGGTGCCTGATGGGGTTCCACAGCCTCTTTATGACACCTCAGCGGCCATTTGCTGCAGAAAATGGTCCCTCACAGGAGGCTGGAGGAGATTTGTGCCGGGCACTTGGCTCTGAGGAGGAGCAAGGAGATGCAGTCAGGGATAAAGCTCCAATACCTGATGTTACGAGAGATAAAAAGAATATCTGGGCTGTTTGGGCTGAGCTGCCACCCTTTACAAAGCAGATGCAATCCTCTGTTTCCATCCTCAAGGTGTTCTATTTTTTTTCCCTGTTGAGCTGGTGATGGCTCCTTTGGAACCTTTGGAATGGAGGTTTCCTTACCAAGTGACCTGTGAAATATTTCACTGCAGGCTCCTCCCAGAGCCAGAGAATTGATTTTCAGACGTCTCAGCAATTCCTCTGAGAGAGCAGCTCTCCAGGACTCCTTGTTTTTGAGATATTCCAACATGGGGATAACTAGGGAAGTCACATTGCCCACGGAGATGGAGCTTGGCTGACAATATCTGATAATCTCGTTCCCTCAGGACCAGGATTGCTCCCTGCTGGCCCCCTTTGTGTCACCCCTCAGGAGTCCGGAGCACAGCAGGAAGGGAGGGGACCCTTCACACCATTTATGTGTCAAATTCCTTGTCCATCGTGAAGAAATATTTGAAAAAACTCATGGAACTGAATGCGGCCACTGTTCAAATCACTCCTGTAGGAGATAAATTGTTGATATGTACAAAATCCACGTGGAAAACAGAGACCCAAAGGATCCCGAAGGCCCAGAACCCAGGGCTTGCATTTACTGAAATGATTTTTTTCTGTGGATGCAGCCTCCTGCTTTTAAAAGTCGAGGATGCCCCCAAATGATGCCCAGTGGCTCTGCTCTGCCTGCAGGAATGTTTGATTTGTGGAGCCACGTGTGAAATGCTGACAGGGAGCCCCTTTGGCTGACCACACGGAGCCTTTCCCGAGATGTGATCAAAAATCCACGTTTGAACCTGAGCACTCACCCATCCCCTCAGTAATGACTGCAGCCGGCAGAGCCTCGGTGCTGACTCTGGGCTGGGGTTTTTCTCCTTGCAGCTCAAGCTCACGAAGTGTCTGAGCTGCCCAGAGCTGCAGTTTGTTCTTCCTTTGCCCCTCACAAAGTCTCACACAAGGAGAGGTTGGGGTTTGACCGCGGCGCGCGTGCAGCAGTTCGTGTTCCGGCTCATCCCACCTGCTCAGGGTTGGTATTTTGTGGGAATACTCAGAGGAAATCCCTCTGTCCCTGCCAGCGAGGGCTGTCCTGGCTCCCCTGGGCCTTTCCCTCGGGCAAAGTCTTGTGTGGGAGCCACAGAATCATGGAAAATCTTCTCCCAGCTTTGGAGCTCCTGCTGAGCACTTCAGGGGCTGCTCTGTGGCTGGGGTCCTTCCCCACCAGGGGCGAGGGCAGTGCTGTTCCTCCTGGAGTCAGGGAACCACAGAGCTCTTTGGGCTGGAAAAGCCCTCTGAGATCATCACTGCAACCACGACCTGAGCACCGCAGAGTTCCCCACCGACCCCAACCCCAGCTGCCACATCCACGTGGCTTTTAAAACCCTGCAGGGATGGGGATTCCAGCCCTGCCCTGGGCAATTTATTCCAGTGCTTGATCGCTTCCAGTGAAGAAATGTTCCCAAAATCCACCCTGACCTCCCCAGCCCAGCCCGAGGCCGTTCCCTCTCCTCCTGTCCCTGTTCGCTGGGAGCAGAGCCCGACCCCCCGGCTGTCCCCTCCTGGCAGGGCGTTGTGCAGAGCCACCAGGGCCCCCCTGAGCCTCCTTCTCTCCAGGCTGAGCCCCTTTCCCAGCTCCCTCAGCCTCTCCTGGGGCTCCAGCCCCTTCCCCAGCCCCGTTCCCTGCCCTGGACACGCTCCAGCCCCTCCAGGTCTCTCTTGCCAGGAGGGTCCCAGAGCTGCCCCAGCGCTGGAGGTGCCCCAGCAGGGCCAGCACAGGGGACGGGCACTGCCCTGCTCCTGCTGCCACCCCAGGGCTGGAGCTGTCCCTCGGCAGAGCACAGGAGGCCACCAGAGGCAGCATTAGGGACCAGCATCCCTTTGCAAGTTAAATCAGGGAGACACTTGCAATGTTTTTGAAGGGTCTGTAGGGCTCCTTCTATTTTTAACAGTGTGAATCCTCATACTGAAAGCTTAATTCCAACTAATGGGGAAAAAATGATGTCAAAACATGTGGAATTTGCCCTTGTTTTGGAAAAAAATGATCACTTAGAGAAGCGCAAAACTTGGAAATGATATGGAGAAAAAAAAAGTTACAAACACACAAAACACAACCAGGAACATCTCAGCCCTGTAGCTGCCCTGCCAGGCTCAGCTCCGAAGGACGCCCTGGACGTGTCCCCTGCCCTGCCAAGGCTGGCAGTGCCCTGGCAGTGCCCCTGCGCCGCTGGCAGATGCACTGGATCCTGTGGATCCACACCCTGGGGCTCCTATCCCACCTCGAGGAAGGATTCTCCAGGAGCCAGGGCTGAGCCTGGCTGGGCCCTTCCTGCAGCTGCATTTTGTGGTGAGCACCTCCCCGTCTGCAGCTCTTTCTGACTCCCTCCAGGCGTGCAGTGGCCCTGGCTGGTTATCCCACGGAATTCCAGCCCCCCGGCTGCCGCTGCGGCCGGAGCCAGGAGCTGAGGTTTTCCTGCTGCTCAGCCCATCCCTGCAGGAGGCAGCTGAGCCTTTCTTTGGGGGTCTGATTTTGGAAGGTGGCCTCAAAAGGGGTGAGATGTCGCTTTGATTTTTCAGTCTTCTCTTCTGTCTCACAGATTTAATGGTTCGGGTTGTTTCTCACACACGGGTGTTATAAATAGAAGCAATGTTTTCGTTAAATCAAGGTAGTTTATATTCTTGTTTTAGAGCTAAGGACAGCTGATGGACAGTTGTCCTGACCAACGGGATGGGGAGAGGTGTCAACCTTCTCCCCCAGACCTTGGCCTTTGTAGAAATGCTATATAATGGGGTCAGATTTTTAAATAAACAGTTCATACCTTCTCACTAGAGTGTGTGTGTGTGTTTGTGTGTCCAACAGTGACAGAGGAGCACCTTCCCAGTGCCTCGGGATGATCCCTGGCACTGACTGGGGCTCCGATGATCCCAGCTCCGGGTGTTTGCACCCCGTTTATTGGGATGGCTCCTGCACCCTGGCCACCTCTGGTGGTCCCAGCAAGGTCCTGCTTCTCCCTGCTCTCTCCTCTCTTCCCAGGTTCATGGAATCCCAGCAGCATCCTGAGCTGGCTCATCCCAGACTGGCATGGCTTTGGGATGCATCAGCTTTCAGTGAGGTAACGCCAGAATTTTGGAATTGTTCGGGTGCTGAGGTTACCTAAACCTTTCCCTGCCTCTGTCCCTCTGCTCCCTCCCTCCCACTGCCTGTCCAGTGCGGGGGACGTGCTTCCAGAGGCAATTCCTTCATGCAGGAGGGATGTCACCAGTCCTGAGTGTGTCCCACCACTCTGTGGCCTTGTGGGCAGCTGTTCCTCCCTCCCTGGCGCAGGGAACTGCGGAGGGACAACCCTGTTGTCCCTGTTTTCCTGCCAAGGGTTAATTCCCCCTTCAGTGCCAGACCCAGGAGAAGTTTCCAGGAGCGGCACCCACGCCATATGCCCAGGATTTAGCTTTATAATCATCCTGGCTTTAGCAGCAAAGCTGGAAAGAGAAGCATTTTTGTGTTTATTAGACATAAGAAGATCTCGGTGGTTAAGAATCCACAGGGCTGAAAATGGGAAAAGAAGGGAAAAAAGAAAAAAAAGCAACAAACTCTTTGATAAGCCTGAAAGATTTAAGAGATGAATCTGCATCTGTGTTGCCCAAAATATCTTGGATAAAGCTGCTGGGATGGGGGAGCCATGTGAGTTGTGCCACTCCTAGTCCTGCCTAGGAGCACCAATCCCTTCATCCTGCCAGGATCACTTTCAAGCAGAATTTAAGCCCAGGCTGTTTGTTTTCACTCAGTGTTTTCTTCCCTAAATGAATCCTGATTTTCCTCGGGGAGAATCCCTGGCAGGTGTCGAGAGCATGCAGGAGTCTCTTCCTTCTCCATGTTGAGGAAATTAATTTTGTGGTTGAGTTTTATTATTCCCGAACCCACACGCCCATAGGAAACAGCACAGAGTGGGCGTCCCCTTCCCCATCCCACCCCAAAACCAGGAATCACAGAATCATGGAATGGTTTGGCTTAGAAGGGATCTTACAACCCTCCAGTGCCACCCCTGTCATGGGCAGGTGTTGGAGCCCAGGGCATGTGGAAAACTCCTGGAACTGCCAGTCAAACCAGACCCTGCCTGGACCCCAGGAAAGCTTTGCCTTTGACCTCAGTCCATGGGAAAAACTTCCAGCACTCAGAGATGAATTGAAAACAACAAAGATTTGAAATAAATAGTAGTTTAGTTTGTCACAGGGTGAAAATTTNGTCGGGGTGAAAATCTGGACAGGCAGGGACACCTTGCACCATCCCAGGCTGCTCCGAGCCCTGTCCAGCCTGGCCTTGGACATTTCCAGGATCCAGGGGCAGCCACAGCTGCTCTAGGACATGCAGGGATGTTCTGCTCCATCAGCCTGAAGTGCTGTTTGCTGCTTCCCGTGGCTGGAGAATCCAGGGATCCCAGAGTGTGTTTGTCCAAACGGGTGGCATCGAAACAAAGGGGCTGCAAGCGAGAATGAACTCATCAAGCACCGCTGGCATTTTCATAGCCGTGCTTGATGAATTGTCCCTCTGGCCCACAGAATCCTCCTGCCTGCTCCAGCACATCCCTGGGTGCTGGCACCGAGTGACCTGGCACCTTCTGCAAGCAAATACCCAGAAAAAATTGGAAACTCCCCCCACTCCACAGCAGGCTTTGTGTGAAAGTCTTCTAACGTGACCTGGCTTCAGCAATGGCCTCATTTTTCTTTTCCACACTCTCTCCTCTGCTGCTCTGCCAGAAGATTTGTCTTTCAAAGGTTCATGCGGGCTCAGATGTGGCCTCAGGCCAAGGCTGGTGCGAGTTTTAGGCGTCGTGGCTGCTTTGATAACTCAGCTCGGGCCAAGGTTCAAGGGAAAGGGCTCAGGGCTTCCTGGGAATCCGCTCCCTCAGGAACTGGCCACCCCAAATCGGGAATTGTGGCATTAAACAGCAATAGCCAAAGCTTTGGGTTGCTTCTCTGGGTGGTGGTGAAGGAGAAACCAAGGGGTAGAAAGTGGCCCTTCGGCCTCGTGTCCATTCCCCTCAGGGTTTCACACTTCCAAAGCTCCTTTTTTTTGCGCCTGGGATCATTTTAGCCCAGTTCCTCCCAGTTTTTGCAGTCCTGTCACTGTCACTATGTCCTGGGACAGGGGTGGTGGAAGCACCAGAGAGCTGGGAATTATTTGTCCAGGTGATGAGGTTTGATGCCACAAATTGTAGCCCTTAAAAATATTAACGAGCATTTACAGCCCTCAGACAATGTTTTTATGGAAAGCCACACATTTATCCCTTGGAAACCCCTCTGAAGCACATTCCCAGTGGTTTCCAGGAGGACCTGGCTGTGCCATAGGTCCCTGGAGCCACCCAGGCCTTGGGTCACCTGTGCCAGGTGTTCCCCCAGCAGCCCCAGTCCCTCCCAGCACGGAGGGCGTCTGGGAATGGGGCAGGGAGCTGATGGAGACAGGCCCTGGATGTGCTGGTTATATTTCAGGATATTGAGTTAAAATAAACCTTTCATGCATATTCTATGCCAATGTCCAATTAAATTTGGGAACAGGATCTTCCTGTTAAATTTTTCAGCCTTCTCCCTTCAGTTAGGACATAGGAAAGATTAAAATGTTTATTAATTGTAGCTTCCTTTCCCTTTTTTCCCCACTGTCCTCAACAAAGTCACGGACTTGGAGTTAGACTTTTCCTACCTTTTATATTTAAATGGACAAATCTTTTCCCATGGATGCACCCAAGCTATGTTCTCCCCCCTGAGCCAAATTTTCCACTCCATCATCCTGTTTCTCCATCCCTGGGAAGGCAGTGGGGCTTTGCTTGAGGGGAATCCGTGACTGTGGGGTGAAAATACCCGCTGTGGATGCTTTTCCCGCAGCCCCATCCCTATCCATGCCTGTGCTCTTCCCTGCTGCACATCCCAGTTGTAGCTGGGAGATGCCAAAGTGCAAACAAAGGATCCTGGTGTGGGAAAAACGCTTGGGAAATACCCCCCACCTGCCTGGGATTGCAGGATCTCCTTCCTTCACGCCCAAATCCCACAGTGCCCACACTGAAGGGGGCTGATTCCAGAGTGGAATTCAGTAAAGTTTGTCTGGACACAGGCTGGGCATCCGTGTTTTGTTCCAAAGCAAAACTCCTGAACCAGAAAATTAATTCTTTCCATATCACATTTATTATCCCCTCCTTTATTTTTTGCATAAATTCCGTATTATGGTCAGGCTTGGATTCTCCACGTTGGTTGCATGGGGTCGCTCTCCATTTATCAGGATGATAAATTCTACAGGATAAATTTCAAGTGGCATTGCTTCAGAACATTCCTGGGACTTTCACTGGGGGTGGCTCCTCTCCCATTTTTGGGTCCCTCGCTCTCGCTGGGCAGGAGTGACAGAAACAATTTCCGCAGTGAGGTTGGGTAAACCTTTCCCAAACTGAGCCCCTCTCTCTTTTCTGCTCGATTTGATCTACAGTCCTTGGATATCTCTGGTTCCCCTCCCTGGAAGAGTTTGCTGGGGATGGGGTGTCCCCAGAAGGTCGCCAAGCTGTGCCAAGTTGCCACAAGTTCCTGGGAGGCTGCTGGGAGAGTCTTAATCCCCCTCAACGATCCCGAGCCAGGCAGGCCTTTAAATCGTGCCGTGGATTTTGCAGGTGACAGAAAGTGGTGCTCAGGGCCGAGGAGGCTTTCACAGAAATTGGAATTACGTGACAAAAGGGGCCACGGCGAACGTGGATTTCAGTCTTGGCCTTTATGATTTTTAGAGGATGAAGTTTATCCTTGGGAAGGGGGGCTGTACCCTGAGGAGAAAAAAACCTGGGAGGGATCTGAGGGTGATGGGGCCCAAAAAATGTGCAGTGCAGGGACTGCAGAGCTGACCTGCTCCATAAAAATGCGGGTGCAGGTGGTGATCAGCAACGAGAGAAAAAGGATGTGAAAAGGGACAGGGAAGAAGAGCGATGGTCTTGTACAGAAAATGTTACAGCTATTTTCCTTTATTGTTGGCAGCAGATGAGTGCCCTCAACCCACAAATAGAAATAAATTGCTGAAAAGTGGAAGATCATGAAATCACACAATTAGAGAGTGGTTTGGTCTGGAAGGTGCCTTAAAGCTCATCTCATCCACGGACACCTCCCACTGTCCCAGGCTGCTCCAGCCCCAGTGTCCAGCCTGGCCTTGGGCACTGCCAGGGATCCAGGGGCAGCCACAGCTGCTCTGGGCATCCACACTTTCTTCACTCAGGACCTTTCTCACCCTCTGCTCTCTGCCATGAATCCAGGATCCCTGAGACCTTGAAGCTGGAGCCCGTCTTCAGAGCTGGAGCTCTCCAGGCCACCATTTTCCAGAATACTCAGGGAATTTGGATCCTGCCCTCCCAAAATCCAAGCCTCCTAATAAAATCTTTCACAGGAGCGGTTTCCTGGTCAGGGCTCCTCTCCTCCTTTCTCAGCAAAGCCCTGCCTGCCCCTCACCTCACAGGTCCTTGGCCCCAGGAGTTGTTTCCCAGAGCAGCTGTGGCTGCCCCTGGATCCCTCGCAGTGCCCAAGGCCAGGCTGGACACTGGGGCTGGAGCAGCCTGGGACAGTGGGAGGTGTCCCTGCCATGGCAGGGGTGGCACTGGGTGGGATTTAAGGTTCCCTTCCCACCCAAACCATTCCGTGATTCTGAGTGGTGGCTGAAAGAGGGGAAAAATGAAAATCCTGGATAAAACGGAGCATTTCCTGCCCCATTCTGGACAGGGAGAGTGAGTGCAGAGCTGCAGGTCAAACCAGTGACCCCCACGGGGCCCGGCCCAGCCCGGGGGTCAGTCAGAGCCCCGGGTTAGGGACACCTGCTGGTGGCAGGACTGGCTGTCCCCGGGCTGCTGCAGCACCTCTGGACCCCACAGGAACCTCCAGCAGATTCACCTGCACCCCCAGAGCCCCCACGGCCAGAGCCGCCTGCTCTTGGTCTCTAAACCCTCAGACATCTCCTGGCTGCTGCTTTCTCCTCCTGACACATCCCCGGGCCTGTCCCTCCCCATCCCTCCCCATCCCTTCCCCCAGAGCTGCTCCGCATTCATTTCCCACAGATCCCAATCTACGCACGCCTGTGTGTGGAAAAGGAGTTTCAAATTTGCACATCAAAAGGAGGCCACGTCTGCCATCGGAAAAATTAATAAGAATTAAGATCCTTTCAAGAGCTGCGCAGCCCAGTTTTTTTTGAAATGGAACCAATTAAAAAAATTCTGGAGCTGGGAATGCTCTTGTGGGCTCGGTCCAGGCTGAATAGGTCTTTCATTGATGAAAGGAGCTCTTCCCCCTGCTCAGACAACCAGGAAAACATCCAAGCACCCGGTTTTTTTTGGGAAGAACAGACATTAATTTCTGCCTGGGAGCATGCTTCCCAGGGGCTGCAGAGAATCATCTGCTAAGAGAATAATGAGGAGACAATTGCAGGCACCAGCATGTGACAAATTAAGAAAACAATTTGTTTATAGGGTGAAAGAGCAGGAAGATGATCCTTTGTGATAGGGCTTGGAGTAGGGAAAAAAGGGAATATCTGTCAGTGTGTGAGAACAGAGACTTGGCTTGGAACAAGAATGTTCTGGAAAATGCTCCACTCTGGTTTATTATGATTATTATTATGATTATTATTAATCTGTTATAGAAACTGAGCTGGTTGCTAAAAGCTGCATTCCGAGATCTCTGTTTTTTTCTGGGAGGGGCAGGAATGTATGGAAGCAGATGGGTGGATGTGGAAAGAACCTGGGGAAGAAGGAAGATGCAGAGTCCTGGAGGAGCACTGACATTCCCGGGGCCTTGTTCTTCCCTCAGCCGGGCCCAGCTCAGTGGTCAGGCGCTGCACATCCTTAATTTGGGACTTGGATCCGTGGGTATGGAATTCTGGTGTCTGTTTTAGAGGCGTCCCTGTCTGATCAGACCCTCCTGGGGCTCCTCATGGTCAGTGGCACCCTTGGGACTGCACCTGGGGGCCTTTGACTCACCTGAGACGGGGAAGGATGTGCTGGGCTGGGCGGTGCTGCCCAACCTCTCCGTGTCCATACGGAACCAGGGCCCGGGCAAGGATTTGTCCACACTGGAGACACCTTCAGGCACCTGGAGAGACTCTGCTGCTGGGCTGGGGCTCCTGTGGGGCACTGCGCTGCACCAAAGGCACCAGTACAGCACCGGACCTCAGAATCTGGGGTGTAGATATCACCAGCTTTCCCATTTCCTTTCCCCTTTCCCATTTTCCTTTCCCCCTTTCCCTTTCCCATTTTCCTTTCCCATTTTCCCTTTCCCGTTTTCCTTTCCCAAAGGCTCCTGGAGCTCTGGCAGCCTCGGGGCCGTGCCCATTCCCTGGGGAGCCTGGGCAGTGCCAGCCCCCTCTGGGGGAAGAACCTTTCCCTAAAAACCATCCCCAATCCCTCCTGGCCCAGCTCCAGCCCTGCCCTGGGCGCTGTCCCTGTCCCAGAGCAGAGATTGGAGCTGTCCCAGGGAGGAGCTGGAACCTGCTGTGAGATCTGTCAGTCTCCTCTGATCCCTCTGGGCTTTATCCAGAGCTTCCCCATTGCTGGGATGTGCTCCAGCACCGGCTCCCTGTCCCTGTGCACTGCGCTGGGTCACAGCCCTGCCTGCTGGATGGTGCTGCTGTCCCTGGGAGGAAAAGGGAATTTTTTTTCCTGGCTATTTCCTATTATGCAGTGGAGGAAGGGCCAGCAGAGTAACGGGGACACGGCTTTGGAGAAAGACCAGCCCCAGATAAGAATGGATGTGGAATAGGAGAGAGCAGGACAGAAAAGGATCCCGTTGTTCCTGTTCTCCCGGCACAGGAGCCCCAGGAAAGAGAAAAGGGGCTGGCAAAGGAACCTCGGAGTCCCTCACCCTCTGCAGCGCAGGGGGACAGTCCCCACCTGGTCACTCTGGCCCCTCAGAGGACACAAAAATGTCACATTTCTCCCTCAGAGCATTGCCTTGGGGTTGGATGAAATTCCTCTCTCATTTTAAAGTGGCCTCAGCGCAGGAGCTGGGACGGGCTGTGGCACCAGTGGCCACATTCCCAGTGGAAGTGCCCGAGGATCAGGAAGGACAGGGAGTTTTAATGAAGTGTCCACACAGAGCTGTTGTCCCAGGAAGAAAACGCTCCCCAGGAGCTATAAAAGACACATCACCTCCCAGTGACATTTTGGGACAATCCAGGGTAAAATTCAATTAAATGCAAAATCCAAAAGAGGCCTGACAGAGTTTCAGGTTCTTTTCAATTTGTCACTTTTCAATATTTCTGGAAATTCCCCAGGAGCAAATATCCAGAGGTCATTGCAGAAGCTGCCATGAAGAATGAGCCAGGGGAGCTTTCCTGAGGGACCCACACTTGCCTCGTGATGGAAAACTTTCTCCATGAGCAGGAAATTTGGGAGCAGACAAATGTTTTGTTGTGTCATTACGCCCGTCTGGATCTTCCCTGTGCATTTTGATTTGCCTGGAGCTGGCGCTGGATTGGATCCCACATCTTTCCTGGGGGCTTATTTTGGGTTTGCTGCCATTCCCCTCTCCTGGAATTCTGGGGTGCCGAGCCTTCACACCCTGAGGTGACAGTTCCAACTCTTATATTTGCATGCTAATAAAACATTTGCATTTTCCTTTCTGTTTGGAACACTAAGTAGTGGGAAAATTCTTCTTTCCACCCTGGTAGAGCCCTAAACTCACCCCAGGGAGAAGTAACCCTACATTTTACGTTTCAGTGTTTTTCAGGGGAGGGCTGCTTGTTCCACAGACCATCCCATGACGTATTCCAGCACCAATAAACTCCACGCTGCCAACCCCAACCCCTACCACAGCTCCTGAGCCCCTGCATTGGCTGCAGTATTGATCACCTGCGGCAGTAATTGCTTCAATTTACTGAAGAAACGTTTACAGGAAACAAGGGAAGCTGTTAAAATGTTGTAAATCTGCAACGCCGTGGAGAGGAAGCAATGGACAAGGGCAGATCCAACCCCCAATTCCACACTTCTTGATGCGTAACTTTGACATCAGAACAGCACAAAGATTGTGGAGCTGGGAAAAAACAGCTGGATAAGTTTGCTAAGTAGTAGAGGACAGAGATTTTGTCAAAATTCAGCCCCAGAAAGATTGGGAGGCTGATCCTGTAAAACACCTCCCTTAAAACTACTTCCTGACAATTTCAGGATCATCTCTTCCTTGGTTCTGCTGATCCAAGGGGGCTGTTGGTCTCTTCTGTACCACCCTGTACTTCTATTCTAAAAGAAAACAAGCCAACAAGGAGCTCTCAGAAGACAAATATTTACATTTAATTCATATACACCCTCCTCCATCCTCTCCCTGAGCACAGTAATTTGTGGGAGAGCTCCCTGCAATCTGTGGGCTCATTTCCACTGGAAGGACTTCCCGATTTCCACAGCTCTGACCCCAGGAATTTCAGTAGGAAGGATTTCATCACTCCTGGGGAAGGAGCATCCCTCCCTTCTTCCCTCCCCTCATCCCTCCTGAGCTCCTCAGACCTGATCAGGGAAAGGATTCCACTACCTGAGCACAAATCCATCAATAAATCAATCACACCATCCATCCTGTGGGATCCATGGAATCCAGGGCATCTCTGCCCACGGCAGGGGGTGGAATGAGGTGATCTTTGGGGTGATCGTTGAGGTCCTTTCCAACCCAAACCACTTCACAGTCCTGAGCCTGGAGACCCAGAGGAGCTGCCCCTGCCTTGCTCTAACCACAACCTGATCCGTATTTATCTCTGGGATAAATCACCGTTCCTGATGTGGCATCACTTCACTTCCAGCCGCTCACTGGGAACTTATTTCAAAATCCTTCTCTGCTGGTAACATTGATAATAAACCCGGTAATACTGGGGAGACAACCGACCTCTGAGCCACGTCCATTAACTCAGCTGGTTTGCTCTAATTGTGCTGAGCACCATCACTGGGCAGCTGGGAATGTGTTCATCTCCTCCCTCCCTCTCTCCCCTCCTTTGCAGACGCCAGGGCAGAGGAGGAGGGCATTTGGGAGCAGGTGAATTGTTGCACACACCCACTTTTCCTGCAAAACCTGCACACTAGACAATGGATTTTGGTGTTCTAGGGGTGCTCAGCGAGGTGGCTTTATTTGTCCAAAGCCCACAGGGGTGTCTGGGGTAGATAAAGCCCACAAAGCTCAGAGCAGCTGGAGCTGCTGGACTCTGCTGTCACAGCTCCTCTGATGATCTCCAGCTCTTGAAAAGCGGTAACTGGACCCATTCTGCTCCTGTTAGTAGAAGCCCCGAGGAATTCATGAGCATGAGAAGTCCTAAAGCTGCCTCTGAACACAGATCTGTGAACTCCAGAGCCCTCCAGGTGCCCCCAGGCCCTTGGCCAAGGGCTTGTGTGAAAGGAGGGTGTGGTGGGTGGGCTGAGGAGCTGGGGTTTGGTGGTGTCGGGATCAAATCTAACCCAAAATTCGGCTGCTGCTGTCCCTTCGGTGGAAGGACTTGGAGCAGCAGGGATGTAAAAGCACCCTGAGGGAGCAAAGTCCCGTTCCTTCCTTTCCATCCCTTCCAACACTGATCCTGTCACTGCTGGGCCGGGTTTGCAGAATCACAAACTTTCAGGTTGGAAAAGCCTCCAAGATCATCAAGTCCAACCTTTGACCAATTACTCCCATCCCCACTAAGCCATAGCATGGAGAGCCGTGTCCAGCTGTTCTTTGGACTCTTCCAGGGAAATCTCATCCAAAGGTGACACCTTCACTTCGGCTCCTGTGGCTTCAGCCCTGCCTTTTCCACCTGTTGGGGACCTGCCCCACCAGGTCTCCAGGCTGTGGCAGTCCTGGAGAAGCTCTCAAGCCCCTTCAGCTCTCTTGCAAGAGCCTGGACAGGAGAGAAAATCCCACTTTGGAGAGCCACAGGCAGGAGCTGAGTTTTCCAAAGGCATCGTCCTCTGACAGACTTCAATCTTGGCCCGAGAGCAGCAGGAGGCACAATTTTGACGTGAGGTGTGACAGTTAATTTGAATTTTGGTTTTGTGGATGAACCCAGCCCTGCCCTTGCACCAGAGCGTGCCCAGCTCCGGTTTTCACCTTGGCCAGCGAGCTGACCCTGCTTGTGGGTCTGGAGGAGGAGCAGAATTCCAGAGAGAGGCAGTTCTCCTGCCCACAGCACCTCGGGAATTCATTCTTTAGACAAGTCCCTAAAATTAATCCAAGCTCCACAAGTGACACAGTCTGAGGAGCTGCAAGGGTTCATTCCCAGAGCTGCTGGGCTGGCAGGTTTGAATTAGGGGCTCCAGGATCCCCTCGGGAATTCCCAAGGGGGATTTTGGAGCTGTGTTATGGCTACAGACCAGCAGAGCTGCCCAGGGGGCTGAGCATCTCCAGGGAGTGACGGGATTTTCACCCCGACATTCCCCTAATTAGGGTTTTCTGTCTCTCAGAGTCCCACGCCAGGGTTTAAAAGATGAGATGGAACCTGTGGCTCGCTCCCCAAAGGTGTTTATCCTATTTCTGATCTCAAGGCCTCACAGCAGTCTCAGTGCACTGAAGGAAAGCAGCTACAGGAACACGGACAGAGGGTCCAAGGTCGTTTTTAAAGGTTTCTAATCCAATTAACTCCTAAAGCTTGCTATATTTACAGTTTTGTGCCAATAACTACTGCCTGTTCTAGACACACAATTTCTACATCAAATCCATCCCACCAATGTCTCTGTGCCACCGTCACAGCAGGAGACGGAGCAGGAGAAGAAGAAGAAGAAGAAGAAGAAGAAGAAGAAGAAGAAGAAGAAGAAGAAGAAGAAGAAGAAGAAGAAGAAGAAGAAGAACAAGAACAAGAACAAGAAGAAGAAGAAGAGACACTGACCAAAATTCTCCATCTTGCTCTGATCCACTTCCATACTAAAAACCCAAACCTACAAATTTTCACCCTGTGACAAACTAAACTACTATTTATTTCAAATCTTTGTTGTTTTCAATTCATCTCTGAGTGCTGGAAGTTTTTCCCAGGGACTGAGGTCAAAGGCAAAGCTTTCCTGGGGTCCCAGCCGGGGCCTGGGAGCCCCCAGGGCAGTCTGAGGGGTTTTCCACCTGCCCTGGGCTCCAACAGAGTGAAGGAGTATTTTCCCTGCTTAGATCTACAGGGGGATGGATGGAAAGACCCCGGATGTCAGCAGTGCTCCCTCCAGGGATTTGGTTTCCCAGAAAATGCCATGGCCAGGGACACCTTCCACTATCCCAGGTTGCTCCAAGAATATTGGAGAGCAAGAGCTGAGGGAGATGTGGGATAATTCATCACCACAACACCTTTCCAAAAGCCAGTTTTTGTTCACTGAGATTGTGCATTTGTCAGTTTAGCTTTTGTTCTTCTCCTAAAAGAACTAATTTTGCTACAGATAGGAGAGGGGAAGAGGGATAAACACAGATAACACCCTGGAAAAGTGTTTATAGGTGATCACGGTGGTTGTTCTTATCTTTCTACCTGTGAGATTTCTTTTCTTTTGTAGGAAAGTGGGTGGGAAATGAAGGAATTACATTTTTTTTTTTTCTGTCAGTATTTTAAAGTCCAGTACTGAAGCAGAAATTTGATCAGATCTAAAGGATCTAAAGGAGGAGAAAGTGTGAAATCCTCATTTGCCAATGTTATCCTGAGTGATTAATGGGATTGCTGAGGGGACTTTATCTTACAAGGGTTATCGGGTGGCTGAAGAGAAAGTGGAACACATTTATTTGCAAATGACTTGTCCGAGACAGCTGATAAGAGGAACGGGGCAGAAAAGGTTTCTCTCAGCTGTTTTTATGGATTTTTTTTGTTGCCAGGACATAGGGAAGAGGCAGCCCTGGGAATCAGCCGGGGAATCACTGTCCCTGAGCATCCCAGGACACCGGGGACAGGTCACACACAACTATCGTGTGCCTGGGACAGTCACTGGGAGGTTTTCACCTCTCCAAACAACCTTCCCGCTGTCCCTGGTGGGAACAAACCCCGATCCCACCCCGGGGCGGCAACGCAAGCCTAAAACACAACCCACTCTGAGGAAGTGTTCGGAGAATCCCGGAATATCCTGAGCTGGAAGGCGCCCACAGGGATCGCCCAGTCCAACTCCCGGCCCTGCACAGACACCCCAACAGCCCCAGCCTGAGCCTGGGTGGCGTCAGAAGCTCCAGAAGGCTCTCGTGGGGTGGCAGAGGGTGCTGGAACATCAGCGCTGCCGCTTCCCAGCAGCTTCGAGTGGTTTCAGGCAGTTTAATGCTGTGTAAAGGTTGCCACAACTCCTGGAAAAAGAGTATTTTCCATGGGCAGTTTGCTGAGAGCTTCCTGAAGCGCGGGAAGAGTCTTAGCTGGCTGTTTTCAGAGCAAACAGGGAGAGCAGCAGCTCAGGCTCGAGGGTCACTGCCACATTCTCAGCCAGCAGGGGCAGGTCACGCTGTAGACACAGGAAAGGCCAATTTTCCTCGCTGCAGAGAAATAATTGGGATGGTGGGAGGTGCAGGGTGGGGGTGCCGGGGGTGTCAGTTTGGATAAATATCAAAGATGGGCCTGTGGGGTTTCATGGAAGGGTTTTTAAAACAGGAATTCTCTCTGTGAGGACACACTGGGGACATTAAAGCCCCCCCACATTCCAGCTGGGACACCCCTGGAGCTGGATGCTCCTGAGTGCACCACCCACAGCCAGGAATTTCTCCTGGAGGGGAAGATAAACATAAACAAGGTTCAGTCCTGCTACTCAGAGCTCCTCTCCTCACAGCCAGGATAGCTCCCCCATGTATTTTGAATCTGGCAAACAAATATTCCTTTGGGCTTTTCCTTGGGAGCAACTTGAGCTCAGGTTGCTTTAAGGGATCCCCCTAATGATCCCTAACGGAATGACCTAGGAGAGGGCAGCACTCCTGGCTCCCCAGATCTCTGCTCCAGGTACTTCTCTGCCCAAGCAGGGCAGGTGTCAGACCCCTCCCGTGGCAAGTGAGACGCTGGGATGGGCCACTGGTCACTGGAGTCAAGGAATGGGGTATTTTGGGATGGGCACTTCTGAACTGCCCCAAGCCTCCAATATCCTCATCTAGGAGAAGGAGGGCTAGGAGGGCTGTTAGCAGTTGATCTGCTGAGATTATCCATGGAATTTTGGGGATCAGCTTCCCAGCAGGACGGGAAAGGGACGTCCTGACCTGGTGTGACATCAGAGCCTCTGGAGCAGGAATATTCCTGCTCCTGGAAAAGCCTGGGGACGGGGGGAAGGCCCAGCAGGAAAACAGGAGGTGATGGAGGGTTCAGAGGCGAAGGTGGAGGAGAAAGAAGAGGAGACAGCTGTGGGACTGGGAGCCCTGGAAGCGCGGGTCTGGCACAGAGGGATGCGGAGGGAGGGTGGGAAGGCAGCCTGGAGCGACGTGCAGGCAGCGCTGATCCCTCTGCCAGCTGAGCCGGGACAAACCGGGTGACCGCGGCGCAAAAAAGCCAATCCCGCCCAAGCAGCAGGGTTTTGTCCCTCCGTGCTGCTGCTCCAGCCGTGCCCGGGTTGTTGGGAGGGATGTGATGATGGAAAGGGCTTTGCCAGCTGCCTTAAGAACCACGACAGATGATGCATTACACTCCCAGGCCACAGCACAACTTTTTCCACAGTAATTACTTTCGATTCCCTCCCAGTGAATACACTGCTCCTCTTCCCTCCGCAGTAATTGAGGGTGTTTATTCCTCGGGAAGATTAACTGTCCTTTGGAGCCCAGAATGGATGGGGGGCCTGGGGAGGTCTGTGTGAGCGCTCGTAGCTGTTGTCTCCTGGGGGAGGCCTGAGGACTTTCCAGCTGGCCTCAGGTGATCCCTTCTCCCTTCTCCTGAGTATCCTGGCCCACTGGGAGTTGTCCCTGCCCAGCATGGGCTTGAAGGTCCCTTCCTACCCAAACCATTCCGTGATTCCATGATCCTTTTGCTGGCCTCTCAGAGCCTGTGGGAAGCCCCTGTTTGGGCTGAGCCCTGTGGGTGGTGTCCTGCTGATGTCACCCCTGGGACAAAGCAGGGATTTAGGTCCACCCGTCATTTATTACTCTGTTATTTCCCCAGTTTTCCTAAGTTGTCCTCTTGTCCCTTTCTCCCCGAGTTCTGTGGCCAGTGCCCCAGGGAAGGGAAGGATTTTCCCCGTGATTTCATGTTATGGGGTGCCTTCTCCCTGGGGAATGGGTGTAAAAAATGGGCAGTGAGGGGATGGCACTGAGACATGGAATCCTGGAAAGCAGGGAGAGAACTCAGCCCTGGGAATGTCCTACAACACAGCTGGGTGATCGTCCTGAACCCTCACAGTTCTCTTGAATTCTCAGGGGAAAATGAGAGAATGCAGCTTGGGAAAGAGGCAAATCCCTGCCTTTGGTCCTGGGATAGCTCTGGTTCCTGTAGGGATTTCAGCCATGGCTGTCTGGTAAGATTTTATCACATTAGAATTATTTGAAAATCTATTAAATAAAAATAAAAATAAGAATAGAAAGAAAAATTTAAAAAAATCCCTGCCTGTGGAGCTCTGGAGTTGCTCTGCTTTCCCACAGCATCCAGGACATGGCAGGGATGGTAAAAAGGGATGTGGAGGTGAAAATCCCAAGGAAAAACAGCTTGAGCTCAGGCCTAAGGTAAAAGTCAGGACTTCAAACCAGCGAGAACAACGCCTGAGCTGTGCATCTTTCAGGATTTCCTGATCCTACTTGAATAACAGCCGCAGGGAAATGTGATCCTTCTGCAGCCTTTCCCAGGGCTCAGTTTTCCCTTTGGTGACAAGGATGTGCTGATAACATGGAATAGGTTAAGGAAGGCAGCAAACCTGTGGAATATTGCACTGCCAGGAAAATGACACCTCCACAGAGCCACCAGGGCTTCATTTTTCCTTCAAGGTGGAAAAACGTGCTCTTTCCTTCTCCAGAGTGCTCCGTGTCTGGCCTTTTCGTGGGAATTGTTGGTGCCTCAAAGTCCACAGAGTGGTGTCTGTGCTTCCCATCTCCTTCTGCACAGGGGGAGGATCTCAGCCTGCTTGGAAAACTCAGGAATCACGAGGTGGAAGAGCTTTTGATCCCCAAAAATCAAATTTGAGACCTTGTAGAGTTGACTGAGCCAGCTGGGATTGGCCTCAACTCCTCTCCCATTTCCTGCTGGGAACATCCAGCAAGAGGAAGGCAGAGCTGACAGAGTTTTCCAAGGATGCAAAGAGCAATTTTTGACCATTTTTTGGTCCGTGCCAGGTGAATTTTTAATACAGCTTTAAAAAATGGCAAAATATGGGAAAGAAGTCCTGGCTTCCCCGGAAGAATGGCAGCAAGGGGTGAGAGGGACCCACACGTCTGAAAGCTCAGAAAATAAAAAATATCTCCTTGGACTTTTGCCCAACAACAATTTCCACTCTACTCAGGGAGGTATTTTTAGGACCATTATTAAATATTAACTGTAAAAACATCATAAGAGGATTCCTTCCACTGTGGGTGTTCTTAACCACCTTGTTTTGAGCCAATTACATTAAAAAGTTTCCAGGTTTCTAGGTCTTCAGCAGAATTCCTCTTAAATGAATATTTGATTTCCTCATTTTCTTTGCTCCCCTTTTCTCTCAGTTTTTGCCCAGGGGTTTTGTCCCATCCCTGGAAGTGTCCAAGGCCACGTTGGATGGGGCTTGGAGGAACCTGTGAGAGTGGAAGTTGTCCTTTTAGAGCGGAAGGAGATGTTCCAGTGGAGGTCTTGGTGGGACCAGAACACAAAGTCCACATTCCCTGACTCCTCTGCTTTTGGGGCCGTTTGTAGCTGTTGTTAATGAAAGTGAAACAAAATAATTGCATTCCCTATTTTCATGTGGGGGTGTGGTGGTGACGGTTGGGCTCAATCCCCCGGAGGGCTTTTCCAACCATAATGATTCCATAATTCCACAATTTCCTCTGCATTTCACCAGAGCACTGCCAAGGTCAGCTGAGCCCTCCTCTGAGAAACGCCTTCATTTGGAGATTTGCAGAACTCCAGGGGTCTGGAGGGCACCAGAGGGATCTCTGATGATCCAGCAGCAGGAATTTTGTCTCCTGGGTCACAGGATTCTGGGAACATCCCATATATCCCTGACCTCAGCATCGAGGTCAGGACAGGGTTGGAATGATTCTCATCAGGATTCAGCCCCACAGCTCCCAAAACCTTTGTGTTTCCTCTCACTTTCCCGACTCCTCCAAGGGAAAGCTCAATGATTCCATTCCACCCATTAGCAGGCATTTGGTAATTACTGGCCAGCATAAATTTTAATAATTATTATTATAATTCCTAATGCAATCATTAATCAATTCCTTATTATTGGGATAGCAATTACAGAAAGATTAATAACTCCAGCTAATACTTTTTAATTTATTTAATTTGGGGAGGTGAGGGAGTGAAATGGAAACACTGCACTGCAGGCACTTCTCAGGGGGACTTTTTCTTTTGGGCTTTTTGTACAATTCCCGTCTTTCCCCCCACATTGCTGGACTTTTCTTACACTTATAAATGTCCCTAGTTTTTTTTTTTTGGGATACCGCAGCATGGTTGAGGAGCTTTTAGTCCACTGGAGAGGATGAGTTTTCCTCCAAGTCTTTCCAAACACCTCCCTTATCCTACACAGAGGTTCTGCTTCCCAAAACAGAGTGACTGGGATAAAAGATGGGATTCCCACACTTATTTTCCAGCCTGCCAGGTCGCTTGGGATCTGCCCCCTCCTTGCCATTCTTCCACTTTTAACCCTCCCCTGTATCCAACCTGGCAGGAAGAGGGACCTTCCTGGCTGAAAGCCTTCGGTGGGGTCATGGCTGTCAGAGAAAATTGCACCAATGCCTGGGAAACCCTGCAGAGAATGGGATGAGCATTTATTCCCAGGATAGAAGAAGTCTCTTCCCTGATTCCTGCTCTGCCGTGGAAGTCTCTTTCCCAAAGACCACGGAGAAACTCCCAAATCCCAGCTTGTTTTGGTTGGGATTTCTCTGGAATCGGTGCCATTTTCCACGAAAGAAAGTAAGAAGCAGGAGCTGGGAAAACAGCGAGCTAATGCTGTCCCACATCCTCTCCCCACAGCAGGAGCAGGGACAGCCTGGCCTGTGGCCTCTCTTCAGCCCTCAGCTGACCTTCAGTGTTCCAGGATTTAAATATTTGGATGTGACCCCTGCCATTCCATGTGGGAATTGCAGAACCACAGACTGGATTGGGATGAAAAGGATCTTGCAGCTCATCCAGTGCCCTCCCTGCCCTGGCAGGGACACCTCCCACTGTCCCAGGCTGCTCCAGCCCCAGTGTCCAGCCTGGCCTTGGGCACTGCCAGGGATCCAGGGGCAGCCACAGCTGCTCTGGGCACCCTGTGCCAGGGCCTGCCCACCCTGCCAGGGAACAATTCCTGCCCAATCTCCCACCCAGCCCTGCCCTCTGGCAGGCTCAGACTTTCTTGCAAGGATTAAATTTCACAGAGAGTCCCAGAATTTTGAGTTGGAAGGGGCCCACAAGGATCATCAAGTCCAGCTCTAAAGTGAACGGCTCAAACAGGGATCAAACCCACGATTTTGGTGGTATCACCCACTGCGCCAGCTCCAGGAGGTTTTATATCCCAGCACATCCTGCTCTCCCACAAAAGGGTGATTCCCTCTCCAGAAAACACAGGAATATTTAACGACAACCTGTGGCACGCTCTGGAATCCATCCCTGGGGTAGACATCCAACTTCAGGGGTGGAGAATCCTTCCAGCCTCTCCAGCCATGGAGTCATCAAGGCTGGAAAACACCTCCAAGGTCATCGAGTCCAACCTTTTATTTGCGGATTTACTTTGTTCCCCTTCCCTTCATGGCTTCTCTTTGTATCCTCTCACTCCTCTGGAATCTCATGGATATTTCTGGTGATGTTTCCTCTGTGGGGAGAGGCTGCTCAGCCTGTCCCAGCTGGGTTCCAATCTAACATCCTACACCTCCCACACCTCCTTTTGTCTCCTAATTTTGGGTCTCGGAACCCTCGTGGGACTCCCGAGCTGTTAAAACCCCTCTGTGCCAAAAACAACCATAATTCCCTGGCTTTTTTTTTTTTTTTTTCAAATTGACTTCCTCATTTAGTATTTGCACAGAGTAACTCCGGGGTTGAGTTTCAAAGAAAATCCGTGAATTTTTAGATGTTTGTGCTCTCCCTGTGCAGTGATAATTGCACAGAGGCTGACTTTTAATTAGCTCCAGAGCTGTGTGATATCTTTGGGAGTCAATACAGTCCTTTATTTGTAGAAAACACATGGAAAATGTGCTGAATAAGCTGTAGAGTTTCCCTCCAGAAAGCGGGGAAAGAACTAATCCAGTTTTATGTAAGTTCACTCCAAGTTTGTTTTTGCAAGTTAAAAAAAAAAAGATGGAAAAGGGGAAACAAAAAGAAAGGGAAAAAAATAAGCATTTATTACACTTTAATGAGGGAAAACTGAGCCCACACAGCAATGGGGGAGTTGACAGTAATATATGGCTTTAATTAGCAATCAGGATTTGAGGAACAGCTTATTATGCTAATGGGTTCAGAGCTTCCCAGGAAAAAAAAGTGCCTATGGAAAGAGTTGGTAATGACAAGATCTCCAGTTTGTAACAGAATCCTGGAATGCTCCAGACAATAATTTCACGTTTCCTTGCGTGTTTGTGATGAAACTCTGGATTTCAGATGCGCTGGGTAATCCCAGTGGACTGGGGCAAAATATAATGACCCCAAACTTTTATCCCTAAAGGCAGAGAACGAGCGATTTTGCTCTCCTAAAGAATCTCTGCCAGGCCTCGGGTTTGAGTTGAAGGAGCTGGAGTCCGATCTGAACTAATTGGAAATGCAGCAATTTAAATAAATTTGCTTTAAATAAAGCAATTAACCTGCTGGAGTCTGTCCAGGCTGGAGGTTGTGGTCAGGTCTGTGGTTCCGAGGCTGAGCAGTGGCTGGTGGAGAGGACACACTAATGAGGTGCTGGCTAATTAAACTCCCGGCTGCAGGATTCCCAAGGGAATGGGGTCCACAGCACGGAGCTGGGGATTCAGAATAAATATTTTTAGGGACATCAGGATTTATCCAGGGAGGACTGAGGGGTGCTCAGGTGAGAGGAGCAGGAGAGGAACTTCTCCCAGGAGGTTGGTGGGGAGAGGGTGGAGGCACCGTGGTGCTTTCACCCCCATCTTCCCTAGGGATCTGTCCCTTCCCAAAGGATAATTGGGAAAGTCGTGTTAAGCCTTTTGCATTCTTTTTTTGGAAGATGCCTTCCAACCACGGCAAACAGGAGGCTTGAGAGCCCCTCACGCTCAGGTCTCCATCCTCCTCAGGATCTTCTTCCAGGGATTTCAGGATCCGCCCCTGGGACAGGAAAAACATTTCCAGATTTCTGTCTTGTCCCCACTGCAGTTCACAGGATCTCCTCTTCTCATCCCTGCACGGGGGTGGAGCTTTAGGAGCATCATCTGCTGAACCTCTGCAGGTCAGAAGGTCCCGCCCGGGCCCCCTTTGGGTGACTCCTCACTTTGTATTTGAGACACAAAAATGCATTTGGTGCACCCCTAATTGAGGCATTCCCATTGTCTGTGTCAGGATTGCCCCAAAAAAGGATATGGACATAGGAAATCCCAAAGAAAAGCTGGATTTCTACAGGAATTATACCTGGGACTCCAAGCAGAGTCTCACAGGAGCCCTGGCGGATGAAGGAAGAGCAGCCAAGGTGGATTTCTCCTAAGGCAGGGAGAATCCATGGAGTGAAACCAGCAGGGCCCTCTGGGGAGGGGAAGGGAAGGGAAGGNCTCTATTTCTTGGAATCATTATCCCAATGATTTAACATTTCCACTTCCCTGCATTTTCCCGGTCAGGTCCATTAGATAAGCAATCCATGTGTGCACTAATTCAGGAAGTGTGACGTGTGATTTGATGGAATGAATTAGAATTATGTGGATCTATAGACTGAGGAGTCTGGAGTGTGCAAGGAGTCTTTCCATTCTCTACTGTAAAAAATACATAAAATAAAATACCAATAATAAATAGTGAATTTTTAAGCACTTTCTCCACTTTGGAAGTTGTATTGCTCTACTAATTCACCCAATTCCTTTCAATTAAGCAATTAATTTTAATATTCCAGTTTATTATACAGCTTCTTTAAGTTGCTCAGTGTTATTGCCCTTCTTGTGCTGAGAAATTCCTTGCATTCCTCAACATGACAAAAATTTAGGGAAAACAGTAAAATCCAGGAATTTCTTTACATGTATTAGGTTTCATCCATCCATTCTCTTTTATATCCAATATTTTTCAGCCAATGTTCCTGAAGATGGACGCAGAACAGCAGATAAAGTACAAGACAGATGAGCCATGTATAGAAAAATGCATTTCTGAGTCATAAGATTAATAAATACACGGGGTTTGGGGCTTGGAGTCTGGGAGTTAATTAGGAAAGTTGTTCTCCAGAACTTTTAATTTTCTGCTGTGTTTTTTTTCCCTCAGGATGAGTAAACTCGGCCTCATCTCCTTCCCTCAGTTCAGCTGGAAGGAGGAATCCAATCTGCTGAGCAAAACGGGTTCTTTCCGTGTCATTCCCACCTTGGAGGGGGAAATGGCAGCTGACGGCAAAGAGCTGCTGCAGCAGCCTGGGATGCTCCACGATCCAGCCAGGAAACTCCAAGGAAATGCAGCAATTTCCCTGCAAAACCAACCACTTCCCAAGGTGTGGCTGCTCCTGCTCGGGGGGAGATCCTGGAGCGGCTCCGGGGGTTCCTGGGCACGCTGGGGCTCGGTGGTGCCACAGATCCTTTAGGGGATGCCAGGATGGAGAGGACACCAGGTGCTCCTGCTCCTCCAGGGCGCACTCCTGGTGCTGGAGCTGGAAAAGCAAGAACAGGCTGGAGAAGAGAAATTCGAGCAGGGAAAGGCGACAAGAGGGACGGAGACCTGGAATGGCCCCCAGGATGCACAAGGGAGGCTGGGCTGGTTCAGCTGGGGCAGAGATACAGGAGCAATTCCTAAATGGAGTGGGAATGGGAATGCCTGGGATTGTCCAGTGAAAACGGGCAGCCAGTGAACGGGGTGGTGTGAGAGCAGATACAGAACAGACTCAATGGAAATGTTTGGGTTTTTTCATTCAAAATCTCATTTCATTTGGTGGGTTTTTTTCCCTCAAAGCAAGGCTGAATTGCACAGCTCTTGTTCTGGGTGTCTGGAAGGATCAGGGAATTCCATCTGTGCCTCAAGAAACCCCTGGAGAAAGGACAGGAGGTGTTCTTGAGCACGAAGATGCCCCTAAAGCCCTCAGAGGACAATTTCTCTTTGTTTCCTTTTTTCTTTTCTTTTTTCCTTTTTTTTTTTAACTTGTGAGAACAAACTTGAAGCCCTCAGACTGAGTCCTGAGCTGTTGTCACCAGGAGATGCTCCAAGTACAGGGATAAAATTGTGTTTTCCTTCCCTCTGCTCTCACGTGGAGATCAGGCAATGGGAAGATGGGCCTTAGTGCTGACGGAGTATTTTGATTCCGTCAGGTCCTGGTGGGATTGTTGTGGAGTCTGTGCAGGGCTGGGAGCTGGATTTGATGTTCCTGGTGGGTCCTTCCCAGGGAACAATTCCTGCCCAATCTCCCATCCAGCCCTGCCCTCTGGCACTGGGAAGCCATTCCCTGTGTCCTTCCCTCCCTCCCTTGCCCCCAGTCCCTCTCCAGCTCTTGGGGGTCCCTCACAGCTCAGGATTTTCCATGATTCCGTGATTCCACGTCTCAGGGACAGAAGTGAGCTGAAATCCCGGGTGGAGGAGCTGCTGGCCATGAGTGTGACTGCCCAGCCCCTCTGCTTTGGGCCACGTTCGGAGGGCTCTACACCAGACCCAGCAAATTCCATCAGACCAGAGCTCCCTCCACTCCAAAAGCCTCCAGGATTTCCCTCTGCCTCCTGCTGTCTTGGCTCTCCGAGTGGAGGATTTTTGATCCCTGCGGGATGTTGCAATGGAAACTTTCCCCATTTTCTTTTCCAACTGTTGCCTGCCAGGCTGCGGAGACCAATATGTTTATAATATAATATATTGTAATTGATTATCCAATTTCAGAATCAAAGTCCCACTGCTTTGTGTCCAAATTAAATCCTTTCATTGGCTGCTTGGAATTTCCCCCTCAAGAATTACCCAGGAAGAAAATATCAATGTTTCGTTTCACGTTCCTTTTGGGACTATATTTGAAAATCTCTAAAATTCTTTGCGCTAAAACCCAATTTTTCTCTTCTGCTCTGGTTATCAGAGCCCTGTTAAACCCACACAGAGCAGAGCTTTGTCCTTGGCAGGGAGAAGGATCAGATACTGCCTGCAGCTCACTTGGGATTTAATTCTTGTTATTAATTTTATTGAGAAGCTGTCCAGATACCACAAAGAAAGGGCAGGAGCGTGTCCCCCTCAAATAGATCATCAGCCCAAATTTATTAACAGGAGCATGTTGGAAAGGGAGAAATGGGGCTGGTTTTTTTGGGTTTGGATTCTGCTCTGGGTTTATTTTAGCCTTTGACACAGGGAAAAGAAAAGACAAATAACTCAGCCGTGGCTCAGCTGTGTCTCTCTGTGTGTTGCACCATTAGCAAGACATCAGGGTTGGGGTGGAAATAGGAGATTTGTTTTCCCAGATGATTTTTTTTTCCTGGTGAAAGCGAGGTTTGTAGCCCGTGACAACGAGCTGGGCCAGCTCCAGTGAGGGCGATCCTGTGAGATTCACCCCTGCGGGTCCTCACTCCTTGGGGACACTCACGGATGTGAGGAAAAGGCCCCAACTGCTCCAGAAGAGGCTCAGGTTGGACACCAGCAGGAATTTCTCCATGGAAAGGGTGGTCAGGCCCTGGAAGGGGCTGCCCAGGGAGGTTTGGAGTGCCCACCCCTGGAGGTGCCCAAGAGTGGAGGTGGCACTCGGAGCTCTGGCTGGGCACAGCCTGGATTGGTGATCCTGGAAGGTTTTTCCAGTCTCAGTGATGCCCTGATGCTGGAATGCACACGAGAAGTAGCTGTACTGAATTTAAAGCAATAATTAAAAGCAAACAAAGACATTAAAATCTCCATGGCACCATTAAGGCCTTGGTGTTTTGTAGTGATTCTTAGAAATATCTGGGGGGAGAGGTTTGATGGTACCTGGGGCTCACACAATGTTTTTGTTGTGAAGATGTATGGAATGTCATCTCCATGGAGGAATGTGCATAAGCAACAATGTCCAGGCCTTAGACACACATCCATTCTTCTGGAAAACCTCTGGAATGGGAACTCTGTGCTGTGCCCTTCCTGAGCCTCATCTCCTCTGCCCCTGGTCCAGTGGAAGGCCCCTGGCAGGGGCTGGAACTGGATGGGCTTTAAGGTCCCTCCCAACCCAAACCATTCTATGATTCTGTGATGATTCTGGGATTCTCTGTCCAGGCTTTCTTTATTCTGTAAGTCCAGTGGCAGGCAGGGACGATAAAATGGAGAAATATCCTAATATCGAGGTGTTTTATTGAGCTCATGGGTTTATTCCTCCTTTTACTTTTATATTCACTGTCACAGATGCACCAGTTCAGACCAAGTTTCCATGAAGGGTTTCCAGTTTTCAGTACAATTAAAATAAACATGGAATCTTGCAGCAGTATCCTGAAACAAATTAAACCCTGATTGCTCTTTCAATTCCCACCTAATGATTCATTAGAGATTATCCAAACAAGTGTGGGGAGCACAGGGATGCACTCCCAAAGCCAGTCAAGTTTGATGGCTTTAATTTGGATTTTCATCTGTGTGGAAGTTGGTCAATTGGGAGACTTGTCCAAAATCTTGTGCCTGCTCTTGCAGAGCGGATGGAAATTGCCCCCAGGTGTTTTTGTGTCACATTAATGGCAGAGCTTTTTTTGGCAAAAAGGGAGCTCAGTCTTGAGTTTCTAAAAGCAAAAGGACGCAGTAAATAATGAGTTCAGACCTACAAGGACAGGTGCAAATCTGTATTTTTGGAATTGGAGCTTCTGCCAGGCCTGCATTGCCTGGGGAGGGCTGAGAGCTGCTGGGGGTGTTGGGGGATGGCCCCTGCTGGCCTTTGGATCAGGGCTGTGTCATGGGATCAGTCACGGAATCACGGAATGGTTTGGATGGGAAAGGACCCTAAATCCCACCCAGTGCCCCCCCTGCCATGGCAGGGACACCTCCCACTGTCCCAGGCTGCTCCAGCCCCAGTGTCCAGCCTGGCCTTGGGCACTGCCAGGGATCCAGGGGCAGCCACAGCTGCTCTGGGCACCCTGTGCCAGGGCCTCAACACCCTGCCAGGGAACAATTCCTGCCCGATCTCCCACCCAGCCCTGCCCTCTGGCACTGGGAAGCCATTCCCTGTGTCCGGTCCCTCTAGGGTCTTGTCCAAAGTCTCTCTCAGAGCCTCTTTAGGCCCTGAAGGGGCTCTGAGGTCTCCATGGAGCTTCTCTTCTCCATCTCCAGCTGCTCCTCAGGAGATGAATTTCAGCCCTGTGGGCTCGACATTCCTGAGCCTGAATTTCAGCTCGCTGACCATTGCCAGCTCCTTTCCCAAGGGAAAGCTGCCAACAGTTTCTCTTTTCAAAACATCTCTCTGCGTGTCTCAGCACAGGCTCAGCAAACAGTGTTCCCTTTGCCAGAACAACTGTCCCAGGGGTTGTTTCCTATTCCTGAACCAATGGAGAGCAGTGTCAGTGCCATGGAGCAATAATAGACCTTTTTACACAGCGTGTTCTGAAAGAAACTGTTGGGATTGTAAATAAAGCTTCTTTCTCTCCTGACAGCTCCATGGAGTCAATCCATTTCCTGTCCTGCCGTGACACAGCCCTGTGCCAAACTGGGAAGTTCTCCCCTGCACTCACCGGACTCTTCCCAAATGTAAAAGCAGGAGCCTTTTCCACAACACCCAACCTCCGGCTCCAAGGGCAGCAGCAATTTGGTCCCAGTTTCCTGCTTGGGGCCCTCCAGTCGCCGTGCTCACACTCCACCATGGAATGACGGAATGACAATGGAAGTGTGAGCCGCAGCATCTGCGGGGTGAACACACAGGAGCTGCTGCTCCTTCGGGAAGAGGGGCTCCCATCCATGTGGGAGCCCGCATGGAGGCAGCTCCTTAATGCCATCAATAATCCCTCACCCAGGTGGTGCCCCCACACGAGCGGAAACAGATCCCGAGCCCGTTCCTGCCTTCCTGCAACTTTGAATCTCCCCCATCCATCCCTGGGAATGTTTCCATGGTTACCTCCTGGAATATCAGTTTGCCAACATCGGGTTATTTCCATCCTGGAACCTAAATCCGAGCTGGTTTTTCAGCTGGGCTCAGCTCTAGTGCTGGATTTCAGCCTCCTGAAGAGCTGGAGGTGTAAAGCTTAGACAGGAATGTGTCACCGTTTTTGTGGTGGCTGGCACAACTTTGAGAGCGATGCAGAACTAAGAATAAAAAGACAAAATATCATGGATTTCATGGAACTGTGGTGTCCCGTGGCAGCTGACAAAGACACTGCAGGACAAGTGGCCATCGAAAACGTTCTCCCAGCCATCAGGTTGTCGGCGACTCCAGGTTCCAGGATTGCTCTCAGGAAGGATAGAATTACAAATATTTCAGAATTAATCTTGAATGATTTCCAGCCAGACCCTGTGCGTGCCCCCACAAGGAATCTCCACCAGGAATGTGATGAGGGACAGTGTGTCCCTGCTCCGTGTGTTTTGTTGATCAGGAGAAGTGGGAATCTCGCTGCTCCCTGGGCTGCTGGAGAAAGGCTGGGAGGGCTGGGATTGTCCAGACTGGAGAGGAGAAACTTTGGGTTGACCCAATTTTGGCCTTCCAGGACCTGAATGGAGTCAACAGGAAAGATGGAGAGGGACTGGGGACAAGGGCTGGAGGGACAGGACACAGGGAATGGCTTCCCAGTGCCAGAGGGCAGGGCTGGGTGGGAGATTGGGCAGGAATTGTTCCCTGGCAGGGTGGGCAGGCCCTGGCACAGGGTGCCCAGAGCAGCTGTGGCTGCCCCTGGATCCCTGGCAGTGCCCAAGGCCAGGCTGGACACTGGGGCTGGAGCAGCCTGGGACAGTGGGAGGTGTCCCTGCCATGGCAGGGGGGGCACTGGGTGGGATCTAAGGTCCCTTCCCACCCAAACCATTCCATGATTTCATGATTCTGTAGGTAATCATAATAACATTCCCCAAGGCAAAACTTTTCCTGGCTGGAGTTTGAGTCCTTGTGCAGGGCTGGAATCCACCCCTCCAAGTGCAGTTTCCATCACTGAGCTGCGTTAGGAAAACTCAGTGAGTCTGAGAAAATCTGTGAAACCTCATTGTCAGCTCTAAACAGCACAATCCCTTCTTTTTCCTTCCAAGCCACGGAGGTCGTGCTGCTGATAGTCACAAAAATGAGGCTTTTTCGAGTCAGCAGCTTCGCCTGATCTGTCGAAAATGTCACCACTTGCTTGTAAATATTCCGAAAACCGCAAGCCTCTGCTTCCAAAGCCAATTATGGGTGGCTGACTGACAGTAAAGCCCCTACTTAGCACACCTGGCCACTTAAAAGCAACAAAGCGAATGGTTTGGGACACCACAAACCTCCAAATGCCCACAAAACAACCCAAATTATTCTGATTAGGCATAAAATTTTATCCCAGCTCAAGGCCCCTGATTGTGACCCAAATGGGATGTTATTGTTCCGGCAGCAAATTCAAAATGCAAACACAGCACAAAGGAATTTTGCAACGGGGACATAAAAATTATAGTGATGTAGTTTTGTGGCATTTCCACCTGACAGTGACAGTGTCCCTGATTCCAGTTCAAAACAATGCAAAAATCAAAGTTTTTTGGCACAGAGCGGATTTATGAGCACAGTCAGAGACAATTCTGTCAGAATTACAGCTAAATCTGAGACTCGAGGTATAAACCTCCTTCAGTAAAATAAATGAGTGACATTTTAGAGTAGACAGAGGGAGGAAATGGAGTAAATAAAGATTTAATGATCCCAGAGGTCTCCCTGGGTGTAAGGCTGACTGATGCTCCCAGGCACAGGGTGGGATTTTGGGGCGTCTGTGCAGGGCCAGGAATTGGGGTCCATGCAGCTCGGAACATTCCATGATTCCATGACTATTGTGCTGCTAAAGACATTAATTCTTGCTTTAGATATTCCCAAGTGACTTTGGGCCTCCAGGAGCTTAAAGGATTAAGCACGAGGATCTGCAGAGGAGATCCCAAAAGAGGAGTTGCCAGCCTGGATCTCCTCTTCCCGAAGGACAAGGGGTCAGGTGCTGGGCTGACGTTTTAAAGAGAGACGCAGAACTTGGCGACATTTTGGATATTGGGCAGGAATTGTTCCCTGGCAGGGTGGGCAGGCCCTGGCACAGGGTGCCCAGAGCAGCTGTGGCTGCCCCTGGATCCCTGGCAGTGCCCAAGGCCAGGCTGGACACTGGGGCTGGAGCAGCCTGGGACAGTGGGAGGTGTCCCTGCCAGGGCAGGGGTGGCACTGGGTGGGATTTAAGGTCCCTTCCCACCCAAACCATTCCATGATTCCATGGTGCCCTCACACTTTACTATGTGTCTTTCCAGAACTGAGGAAAGGCTGAAGTGTCCTGCCGGCATTGGTGGGATTCTCTTGCAATCCAGGAGCAAAGGAACTCTGGAAAACCCTCCACGTTTGGGAAACATCTCCGTGGTGTCAGCAGAAGCAGGAAATCCTCCACGTTTGGGGAACATCTCTGTGGTGTCAGAGCAGGAATCAGGAAATCCTCCACGTTTGAGGAACATCTCCGTGGGCTGAGCACGGAGAACCTGCAGAGGAAGGGGGGGCAGATCTTCCTGATGAAAAACGTGGAATGAAACAATAAGGAGAGGTGGGAATGCCGTGAAACCTCAAGGAAGAAGCTTCCTTGAGCCAGGTGCTGCCTCAGCCCCGCCTGAAGATGTTCTCCTGGTGTCCCCCTGCCACTGCTCCGGTGGGAATGGTGGGAGGGGGGAAGGGAGGGATCTGAAAGGCTCTGACTGCTGGAAAACGGGTGAAACCCCCACAAATACCACCTCGGCAAGAGTTCAGCCAGAGAGAAGTGAGGAAAAGGTGAACTGGGGGGGCTTTGCTCTGGAAAGGGGAGCTTGGCCCTTCAGAGAGGGGGAGGAGCTGAAAGAGAGGACAGTTCCCCCCTGCCCAGGAGAGGAGGGCAGGGGGTGCCCCAGGAGGGGTGTGGAGCCCCGTGAGCCCCATCCCCGTGTGGCAGGCACTGGGTGGGGGGTTTGGGGGGTGTGGATCCCTCAGGAGCTCCCAGGAGTGCTGGGATGGCTGGGCAGTCCCACGGGACAAAGTGCAGAGCAGGGAAGGGGCTCCCAGGGCTCTCCAGGGCTCGGGGCAGAGCTGGGAGGCTCTCCTGGAGTCTGAGCAGAGCTCTGATGTCAAACAGATCCTTCAGGGGCCGATCCAAACCTCCCCCCACACCGAGACATCCTCATCCCGTGGTCTGAGCACACTCGGAGCAGGGAATTACACATGCAAGGCTGTAATTGCCTTGTTATCCAATTAGCAAACCCCAAATGATTTCCCAGTGTCACTGGCAAATCCTTGCAGGAATCCTCCTCCTCCTCCCATTGCTCTGGCAGGGCTTGGGAGGTTCTGGGCAGCTGTGGTGGGCAGGGTGGGGTGGATGCTGTGGTGGTCACTCTGGGGTGGTCACTCTGGGGTGGACACTCCCCGGCAGGCTGGGCAGGCCCTGGCACAGGGTGCCCAGAGCAGCCCCTGGATCCCTGGCAGTGCCCAAGGCCAGGCTGGACACTGGGGCTGGAGCAGCCTGGGACAGTGGGAGGTGTCCCTGCCATGGCAGGGGTGGCACTGGATGAGCTTTAAGACCTTTCCCACCCCAAACCATTCCATGATTCCATGAAAGGAAGAAGAGTCCCGTTTTCCTGCTGGTGGAGACAAACAAGACCTGGGGGTGTAAAACCAAAATAGCAAAAAAAAAAAGGGTTACAAACATCTCACCAGGACAGAACTGGTGATCCAAATGCTTTGCACTTCCTCACCCCAGGTGCTGTGGGGCTCTGGGATGGGCATTCCATGTTCATCCCTGCGTTCCTGAACCCCTGCGCCTGCTGCGGGCTGACTCGGGGACAAGGTTTGGGATGAGGTGTTCACCCCAGGGCTCCTCTGGTTTGGGAAGAAGAAACCTGGGAGGAGACCACTTGTCTTGTTAGAGGAGCTCCCCCGTGACCTGCTCTCTCCCTGCTCTCATCCCCACAGGAATATTATCTTTCCCTAAGGTAAAGCCTTGCAACCAATCCTAAAAATCCAAACAATTACACGTTTGTGCAGCCCCAACCCTTCCACGTGCCCATCTCCATGAACACTTCCTATAACGAACCTGGACAATCCGCAGGGAGATTTCCCCTACAACTCATTATTCCTTGCACTGTTAAAACCCGGGATTGCTGGACGTGTGTTCCCTTCCCATCCCAGCTGGGAGAGGGATTGTCCCCGCGGAAGGGTGGGAAGTGGGACCGGGCTCAGACACACAGACCGTGCTCTGCCTCGGGAGCTGGGCAGGATTTAGGGCAAGCCTCTGCTCTTCACGCTGCCACCAGCGCTGGGAATGCTTTTCCCCGTTTTTCCCTGGCCTGTGAGGCGGTGAGGAGCCATTAGGTGGTGCCCAAAAGCAAGGAGGACACAGCGACAGAAACTCTGTGCGGCACTGAGGGGACACCACGAGGACATCTCTGTGTCAGCCAAAGGCTCATCCCTGCATTCCCAGCAGAAGGTGACTCGGTTCCCACAGGATTCTCCCTCTCATTAGTGCTTCATTTGCCATTTTATGGCGCTAACCAGTGTCTGAAACTGGGGGAAGAAAAATCTCTTCTCCAGATCCATTTAATAAGGCAAAAATGGCATTACAAGGTCATTCTTTAATATGTGACAATTAAATTGGGTTGAGAATTTATACCATGGAATCAGATCTTTTTTTTTTTTTTAAATGTTCCAAATAAAAATCAAACCCACAAGCAGGGATGATCCCACAGGATCCAGCCGATATTAATCTCTCCCCTCGTTCTGGAGCCAGGCTGTCTGAAAGGTTTTTTCCTTCCTCCAGAGCTCTGCTCCCATTTGATCCCCATTTTGTGAGAGGCAAACGTTCCAGATTTCTATTACATCCCTGTTATTAAACCTCAATTGCTGCTGAAAAGCTCAGCCCTCGGAACTGAACAATGGGAATGGGCTCCTCCTCTGGCTGTGGTGTAGCAGGGGCAGCTCTGGGGAGGGAAATGCAAAGTTTTTAACCAGAAGGGCTTTTCCTTCCCTGGCATTCCAACAGATCCTTGAAGGAGAAGAGCTCCAGGCTCCACGCCAGGCACTGTGTCTATACGAACGCAGCCTTTTGCTTATTTCCCTTAAAATGGAATTAAAAAGCGTTAATTCTATATTTTAGTATTATTCCTGCACTGCTGCCACTTCATTATCCCAGCTAGGCAGGCAGGCAGCCCGTTCCAGGGAATGAGGACAGGAAAGGCCCAGCCAAGAAGGTTTAAATGCCACCTGTAGGCAAATTGAAATGTTCCCCTCCGAATGATAATCTTTCCTTTATTGCTGTAGTGGCAGAGCCCTCATCATTCCCAGGGAATTCTGCCACGTTTATTTAAAAACCAAGCCTAGAAAACCCTGAAACTCCTCTGCTAAAACCGCCAGCCCAAGTACCCAAATGTTTTATTCCTTCTGAAATGATTCCTAGTGCTCGCAGGGAGCTGTAATTAAGATGCTGCTGCTCGTGGCTGTAGGGTTTGCTGCCCCTGCGCATCCTGCATCGCTGAATCCCTAATAAAGGGGTGAAAAATGCTGGAGAGGTTTGCTGGTAGCCTAACAGGAGTCATCCAATGGATAATTAATAATGGTGCAGCACCAAGAGAGCCAGTGTCCCATTAATGACTGACGCGGTCGCTCAGGATTCAGCTCGGAGGCTCCTCAGGAGCGCTCTGGACCAATCTCCGGCTCGGGCCAGGAGGAGTTCCAGGTCAGACAAGGCTGCTCAGGGCTTTTATTCCATCTGATCTTGGAGCCTCCACAGTCAGAGGCTGCACAACCTCACCGACACCTCCCTTGCACACTGATGATGTCTCAATGTGCAGCTTTCCCCTGAGCTTTCCCCTCTCCTTGCCAGCTTTGTATTCCCTGAGTAGCCTGGCTGCAGTCAGGTCCTGCCTGAAAGCTTTGCTCTCTTAAGGGCTCTACAAAGACCCGAAATAATCAGGCTCTGCATAAATGGCTCTTAATTCAATTACTTCTGATAATTGATTTAATTAAGAGCACGGACGAGATGGGATTGCTGCTCCCAGAAGTCGAAGTTAGGACTCACGTTCCGGAAAATTTGGGCATCAGCAGTGCCAGAAGTTCTGTTTGAGAATTTGGGAGAAGGGACCTTGAAGTCCATCCAGTGCCACCCCTACCATGCCAGGGACACCTCCCACTGCCCCCAAGCCCCTTCCAGCCTGGCCTTGGGCACTGCCAGGGATCCAGGGGCAGCCACAGCTGCTCTGGGCATCCACACTTTCTTCACTCAGGACCTTTCTCACCCTCTGCTCTCTGCCATGAATCCAGGATCCCTGAGACCTTGAAGCTGGAGCCCATCTTCAGAGCTGGAGCTCTCCAGGCCACCATTTTCCAGAATACTCAGGGAATTTGTGTCCTGCCTTCCCAAATCCAAGCCTCCTAATTAATTTTTCCACAAGAGCAAAGTGATTTAAGGCTCAGAGGATCCCAGCCTGTGAGCACTTCCTACCCTTGCTCTCCCCTGGATGCTGGAGCCATTATAAACCCCAGCTCGTCCTGACAAAGCAGGGGAGGTTTGGGTGTAATTGCAGTTGTTAATTAATTTTATCACTGCGGAATCTGCAGCCTGGTGGGAAAAGGGAAATTCCATTTAACGAATGGCTCCCTTCTCTCAGCACCTGGTGGAGAGTTTAGCACTCACTCTCCTGTCCTTGGCCAGAATTCCTGCCACATCCCCAGCTCCTCTTCTCCAAAATCCTCTCCATGGTGGGAAAATTCCTCCCTCGCCCTCCTCCTCCTCCCCTCTGGGCCTCTGCAATGGCACCGGAGGGCAGGGAGTGCCCAAAGCTGGGGGTGAAGGTGTTTGGATCCTCCGGGCAGGAGGATCAAAGCTGAGACCTTCTGGAGAAGGAGCCTTGGGGGTCCTGCTGTCAAGGAGAAGGGAAAAAGGGTTTGAACTCTGCTTCTCTGTGGGCAATAAAATGGAGCAGCTGCTGGGAGGTTCCGCCCTCTCAGTGAGGCTTCACCCCTCCCTAGGAGAGAAGTTTTGGTTCCCAAATTACCCCCAGGAGCTGGTGTGAGGGGCCTCAAGCTGCTGCAGGCCTGACTGTCGCTGTCACCCCCTGCCTCTGCTGTGTGAGGTGATGCCGGTGTGGTCACCGTTGTGGGGACAACGTGGTCACCAATGTGGTCACCTCTGTGAGGTGACACCAGTGTGGTCACCGCTGTGGTGACAATGTGGTCACCTCTGTGAGGTGACACCAATGTGGTCACCATTGCGGTGACAATGTGGTCACCTCTGTGAGGTGACACCAATGTGGTCACCGTTGNAGGATCAAAGCTGAGACCTTCTGGAGAAGGAGCCTTGGGGGTCCTGCTGTCAAGGAGAAGGGAAAAAGGGTTTGAACTCTGCTTCTCTGTGGGCAATAAAATGGAGCAGCTGCTGGGAGGTTCCGCCCTCTCAGTGAGGCTTCACCCCTCCCTAGGAGAGAAGTTTTGGTTCCCAAATTACCCCCAGGAGCTGGTGTGAGGGGCCTCAAGCTGCTGCAGGCCTGACTGTCGCTGTCACCCCCTGCCTCTGCTGTGTGAGGTGATGCCGGTGTGGTCACCGTTGTGGGGACAACGTGGTCACCAATGTGGTCACCTCTGTGAGGTGACACCAGTGTGGTCACCGCTGTGGTGACAATGTGGTCACCAATGTGGTCACCTCTGTGAGGTGACCCTGGTTTGGTCACCGTTGTCACCACGTTCCTGTTGGCTCCCTGTCCTCTCCCAAGCCCCTCCTGGGCTCCCCTTCTCCTCACGGTGGTGGCTCAAGGTTCGCCAGCACTCTTCTGTCCCCTCAGTGTCTCGTTAGCCCTGTCACCCTCTCCTGGCTCCAGCAGACCTCTCCTGGCAGCATCCCCCGGTCCCATTAATCCTTGTTTACCGGGAATGTACATATTTATTGCTTTTTATCTTGTTTAATCTCGCAAGGTCTCACAGCCCCTATTCATTTTTGCTGCTTCCCTTCTAACTCCCATCCATTTATCTTCCTCTGCTGCTGCAGCTGCTCCGGCACATCCTGATTATCTCCTGCCAGTCCCTGTGCCAGCCCCGTGCCCTGCGCTGGGATTCGGCTCCCTGGAACAGTTGGTCTTCCAAAATCATCATTAGCTGAGTTATGGAGGAGACAGGAAGAGATTCTCTCCATGGACCTGGTGTCCTGTCTTCCCTACTTAGTGAGCAAATGAGGTTAATATTTAATGGATGTGGAGGTCAGAACAAATCCTGGGTATTTTGTTCCATGTTTCCATGCTTCCAAAAGGTAAATAACCATGACAGGTCCATCTAACTTGGTGTTTCTGACAATATCGTGCAGCAAATCCTGAGAGAAAACTTTTAAGATGTCAGGCACAGAAAGGAAATTCCCCAAATAAGTTCCCCGTCTGCTGCAGTTCTGCCCATGCATCCTCCTGCTATGGAGCAGCAGGGGCTGCGCTGCAGCTCTTGGCTGGGATCAGCTCTTGTCGTTTTGAGGTGACGCCTCCCTGCCAGGATTCAGGAGCCCCAAATTGCTGCCAGCGCGGAACCCCCTCCTGATCCATGGGATCAGCTCCTGTTCACAGGAGCTCTGGGACAAACATCTCTGCTGTGGTGGTGCCAAAGGACAAGCAGGACTTTGGTCTGAGCAAAGAAAAAGTGGCTTTTTCCTCCCAGATTGTCACCTCTGCCTCGCTCACCAGGGACAGGCGACTGAAGTGGGGACAGGACTTCTCTGCGGGTACAAAATGAATCGTGAGGCGCTTGGGACACAAGGAAAATCATGGACTTCTTTCTAAGCCTTCTCCATCAGAAAGGGGGATCAGAAATGCATCTGCAGGGACTGATTTGGGCTTTGAAACTGCACCACACCAATTCCAGCCCCTTCTCCTCCCAGGAGCAAGGACATCCGCAGTAGCAGCTGGACACACTGACAAGACCAGAACCACAGTGACCAGCCTGGCCTTTGGATAAACATTTCCCTTCCCAGGTGGTTTGTTCAGGATCTTTGGCGCATCCCTGACTCCTGTCAGGGCACGGTGTGATATTCCTAAAAGCCACTGAGGTATTCAATCGTGTAATTCGTGACTGATTGGCTGGAATTGTTGTGGGATGCAGATTGATACCAGGTGATGGCTCTGGGGGCAAAGGCAAAATAACCAAAAACATCTGCCCAGAGGCAAAATAACCACCGACATCTACCCAGGGGCAAAATAACCACCAACATCTGCTCAGGGGCAAAATAACCACAAAACACCGGCTCAGAGGCAAAATAACCAGCAACATCTGCTCAGGGGCAAAACAACCACCAATATCTGCTGAGGGGCAAAATAAACATCTGCCCAGAGGCAAAATAACCACCGACATCTACCCAGGGGCAAAATAACCACCAACATCTGCTCAGGGGCAAAATAACCACAAAACACCGGCTCAGAGGCAAAATAACCAGCAACATCTGCTGAGGGGCAAAATAAACATCTGCCCAGAGGCAAAATAACCACCAACATCTACTCAGAGGCAAAACAACCACCAACATCTGCTCAGAGGTAAAATAACCACCAATATCTGCTGAGGGGCAAAATAAACATCTGCCCAGAGGCAAAATAACCACCAAACACCTGCTCAGGGGTAAAATAACCACAAAACACCTGCTCAGAGGCAGAATAACCACAAATACCTGCCCAGAGGTAAAATAACCACAAGCATCTGCTCAGGGGTGGAATAACCACAAACACCTGGCTCAGAGGAAGGGCAGCAGGCCCTGGGCTGGGCTGGGCAGAGCTGCTGGAGCATCGCTGCCTTTGGCACAACTCCGTGGAGCAGGTAAGGGGTTTGTTCCATATTCCCATGCTTCCAAAAGGTAAATAACCATGACAGGCCCATCTAACCTGATATTTCTGACGATAACCTCCAGGAAATCCCCAGAGAAAACCTTTAGAGATGTCAGACAAGAAGCTCCCCAAATTAATTCCCCGGCTGCTGCAGTGGGGGTGGTGCCCACCTGCACGCCGGAGCCATCGCCTGCAAATCCCGGGGCTGAGTTCTGCTGAGCTGGGGGGCACTGGGGTGCACTGGGGGGAGCCAGTGCCGCCTGCCACGCTGGATGGATCTCTCGGGAGCTCTGCTCTCCTGCACCAGGGACCCTGAGCCGCTCCTGCTGCCGGGGCTGGCTGCTGGCCAGCAGCTCCCAACAACCACATCAGCTCCCAGCGAGTGCAGCGGTTGTCAGAAGCAGATGAAGAAAAATCTCCTGGTTGGGGCAGAGAAGAGGGAGGGCTTTGCCAGGGGCTGGATGGGCCTGGAGCTCCGAAAGGGGATCTCTAATTAGGGGAACGCTCTGAGCGTGATGGATGAGCTCTGTGCTGCTCATCACTGCAAATCCAGCCGGAACCTGCTCCTGAGGAGCTCAGAGGAAACATCACTCTAAAAAAAATTCCTTATTCCCGAGTGTCTGTAGGTGCTGCCGAGTCCTCCTGCTCAGCCCAGACCTCCCCTGCCTCCCCTGGCGTCCCCTTTCCTGGGAGCACATCATCCTTGGAGGCTGGAGCTGGGGCACGCAGCAGCTCCTCGCCCTTTCCCAGGCTCAGAAATCAGGGCAGGCTCAGAGATCCCACAGGTTTCCTTTCCTCCTGTGCCCAGGAACATGTGGGAGAAGAAAGCAAATCCCTTCTGCTACTCCTCCAGGAGCGGGGCAGATGCAGTTTGGCAGGAAAAATACAATAGGACAATAATTGTTCGTATAGGGGTGCCGAGGTCACTGAGGAATTCAAAGTCTGGGTGAGCTCCAGAGGTGCTGGAAAAGGGAAAAGGGGGAAGAAGGTCACTGAGTGAAGGGCAGAGAGCACAGGCTTCACTGCAAGGTGGTGACAAGTGTGGCCAGCCAGGCTCCCTGTCCCCTCCAGCAGGACACACCAGCACCTCTCTGACCCCCAAAAATGGTCAGAGCAGAGCAGAAGGAACCCCCAGCCCCCAGCTGGTCCGGGAGAAGCCTCAGGGGTACAGAGTGATCCCTTGAAGCTCAAGGGATTTGTATTTTTCATTTATGTTCCACATTTAAAGTTCTCAGGCAGTGCCCTCATGGTGGGAGCTGCTGAGTGGGACCTGCTGGGCCTGGGTGGGCTGAGGGCTCCCGGGAGGCAGCCCTGGCTGGGGTATCCTGACACAGACGTTTGGAGAACCTGGTTTGTTCTGTTGGGTGGGCAGATGGTGTTGGCAGGAGGTGGAAATTACCCAGAGATCAGGGCTGGAGCAATTCCCACCCCTCACGCTGCTGGATGGGACCCTGGTCTGGGGTCCATACAATGGCCTGGGAGGAAAAGGACCTTAAAGTTCATCCCATTCCTCCATCGGCAGGGGCACCTCCCACTGTCCCAGGCTGCTCCAGCCCCAGTGTCCAGCCTGGCCTTGGGCACTGCCAGGGATCCAGGGGCAGCCACAGCTGCTCTGGGCACCCTGTGCCAGGGCCTGCCCACCCTGCCAGGGAACAATTCCTGCCCAATCTCCCATCCAGCCCTGCCCTCTGGCACTGGGAAGCCATTCCCTGTGTCCTGTCCCTCCAGCCCTTGTCCCCAGTCCCTCTCCAGCTCTTTTTTAGCCTCCTGTGGCAGTGGTGACAACTGTGTCCAGGCTATTCCTGGCTATTCCTGGCTATTCCCAGTGGCCGTGGAGCAGAAGGATGCTCCGTGCTGGGACACTCCTCTGGGAGCCACGGGCTCCCTGCTGGAGTTCCCCCATCCCACCCTGCTCCTGCCGAGCTCTGCTCTGGTAGGACACAGGAAAGGATGATTAATGGCTCTAATAAATATGTTAATCTGCAGAAATGAAATTTTCCTAATTAAGAAACCTCTTCTGGGGTTTTTCCCGCTCCTTTCCCGAGCTGCTGTGGCCTGGGCTCCATCCACTCTGGAGTGAGGAGCAGTGGGACCAGGGGTGTCAGTCACATCCCATTCATCCCAGTTTAACAGAGGGGATTATTCCCAGCTCCTCCTCCTTGGCAGGAAGGGGGAGTGTGCTCTGGCACTGCTGACTCCTTTCTCCTCGGCACAGCCTTGCCTGTGCTGGAGAAAAGCAGGATTTCAGCTAATGAAAGGATCAGGATAATCCCCGTGTAACCCAGGGCTCCGAGGCTGCTCGGATCCCTCACACGGAGCCATCCAGCAGCTCCAGCACGGCTGGGCCTCCTCCTCCGGCCCCAACCCAGGCTTCTTCTCCATGTGCCACATCCCTGTGCAGGACAGGAGTGGGATCAAGGAGTCCCCTGTGCTGGGAAGGGATGTTCAGAGGGCCCTCCAGCCCCAGACCTGCTCATTTCTCCCTCCCCAAAGCCAGGGCCACCCCTGGGTGTGGATTCCACGCTCCTCCTCGCATGGCGGAGAGCTCATGTTATTCCTTCCTGTCCGTGGAGATTCCTGGATATTTGTTCAACACTTTCCACTCCTAAAACCCGAGGGAAAATACAAACATCCTGGATTTGAAGGCAGGTGAGACAAGGAGGGGGCAGTTTTCTGCTAGAAGAGAGGATGTTCCCTGGGAGGGTGGGCAGGGCCTGGCACAGAGCAGCCGTGGCTGCCCCTGGATTTCTGGAAACGTCCAAGGCCAGGCTGGACAGGGCTGGGAGCAGCCTGGGACAGCGGGAGGTGTTCCTGCCATGGCAGGGGTGGCACTGACGGGCTTTAATGTCTGTTCCAGCCCGAAGAATTCCATGGATCTGTGAGACGCCCACGATTAGCTTGAAGGGCCTTTCCTGGTGTCTCCTGCACTGTCCATCCCTTCCCTCCTCAAGGGCTGGCATTCGATTTCTCCCTTGGTGTTGGGGAAGATGAAATAGGAAAGGCCTATAAATACGATTCCTTAGTGAAAGATTCTGAAAATATAAAGCCTATAGGTGATCTAAGAAGCCAAGCCATCAGTTACTGAACAACCTGAAAGACAACAGCTTATCCAGCTGAAGGAGCATCGCCCCTGATTGAACAAAACCCTTGGCAAATAGGGGAATTCCGAGGGTCCAGAGGTCGGAGGAACCTCACCAAAGTAGCAGGGAAGAAAAAAGGGTCTAGGAATCAGCTTTTAGGGTTTAAAATGTAACACATTTGGTAATGTAGGAATTCTTATAGGCTGTATGTAAATTCTATAGGATTTGTGTCTTGTACCGGTTGGTTAGTGCAAATCAGAATATTCAGCACAGAAACAGCTCTCAGGTATTGGAACAGGGACCGAGCTCTCCTCTCCCTCTCTCCTGCTCCCGCTCTCTTCTTTCCACCCCTCTCTCTACTCCTCTCTCTCTCGGGGCACGCTCCAGCTGTGCCTGGCAGCTGGAGCAAAGCTCTGACCCCCATGCCCTGTGCAATGAACCACGTTTCAGGAGCTGCTCTGGGCTCCAGAGATCTCTCATCCCCGCTGTCCCAGAGCGCTCCACCTCAGTCTCCTACACCTTGGGACATGCCCCAGGGGCGTTGTTTATCCAACCCAGGTGCGTTCCCTGCACTTCCCAGCCCGTGGGTGCCTTTTCCTGCTGGGTGCGGCGAGAAGCCTGGCCCTGCTCAGAAATCCATCCCCGTGCTGGTAAATCCCAGGAGCTGCAGCCATTCCACGTCACATTTCCATGGGATGTGCCAGCCCCTTTGGTTTGCATCCCCTCCTTTTTCCAAACCTCCAACAGCAGCTGGAGCGCCCCAACAGTTCTGTATTCCTTGGTGGGACAAAGGGAATATCAGAACATGAATCCAGTGATTTTCCCAAGCCACAAATGTAACATTTGGATATTTTCCTGAATTTTCTGATTCTCAACTCAAACTTCGACAGATCGTTCCTTAAGTCTTGGGCTTGGAGGCTTTTGGAAGTAGGACTTTGGAATGGGACTATGGATCGCTCTCACCGTCACTTGGGAATTGATAAATTGGAGGGTGATGGAGGGGTGGAAAGGATTTATGGCAAGGCAGGAAAAAAAGGGTCTGTTGCATCGCTGTTCCTGGTTTTCTTGGAGCCCTGGGACCACCTTTCTTGCTTAGAAAGGTAAAAACCTCACACAGATAATCCCAGCTTTAAAAAGAAAAAAAACCCCCATCCTTTCCCTATTTTTCTTCCTCTCTTCTGAACATATTTTCTATTGGAGACCCCCAAATTCCAAAAAATAACCAGAATTCAAAACCAACAAATATTCTGGGATGAATAAAATCACTGTTGTGAAGTTTTAGGAAGTGGAAAACTGACTGAAAATGACATTTCTGACCGAAAAGATGCCTGAGTCTAAACAGGCATCGTTTTAAAGGGAACCAAGAAGAAAATGTTGGAAGGGAAAAGATGAGAGTCCAGAAGAGGAATCTCATGGAAAATGAAAATATTTCCTGTGTTGGAAATTTGTGAGTTATAATCAAATAAGAAAACCTCGCTTTCTAAGCAACTTTAATGAAAAGTCAGAATTCCAATTAAATCTTGGGAACAGAGCTTGGAGCTGCCGTTCTGATTAATCATTCCCAGCAGGAATGATGGCCAAATTTTTGGGAAGGGGATGTATTTGCAGCTCCCTGATTCTTCCCATTTGTAACGCTGGGGTTCAGCTCCATTTCCTACCCGAAGAAATCACTCTTGACAAACAATGAAGCGGTCCATTAATCAGTTGTCTCTAATTGTCTCAAGCTTGTTTCTGTAATTAATTGGTGAAGAGCAGTGAAACTGGGGTTGCTCCATGTTTAATGGCTGGGATGTCCCATTCCATGGAGTCCATGGAGCTGTCTTGGAATGGCAAATAGAGGCTGGGAGACCTTCCTGACAGGGTCGTATAAATAATCCTAACATAAAACACTGGGATGTCGGTGGAATCATGCCAATGGAATTAAACCCAGCGTTCCACAGGCTTTTGGGATCATTAATTGTTGGGCTTAATGACTAATTAAGAATCGCCACTTCCCAAACTCAGCCCAGATCCTTTCCCATCCAGGAGCATCTTCCTCGTGACCGGAGGAGTGGGATCTGAATCACAGCACCAGGACAAGGGGGAATGGCTTCCCATGGACAGAGGGTGGGTTAGATGGGATGTTGGGAAGGAATTCCTCACGGAGAGGGGGGACAGGCCCTGGAATGGTTTTCCCAGAGCAGCTGTGGCTGCCCCTGGATCCCTGGCAGTGCCCAAGGCCAGGCTGGACACTGGGGCTTGGAGCAGCCTGGGACAGTGGGAGGTGTCCCTGCCATGGCAGGGGTGGCACTGGATGAACCTAAATTCCCTTCCATCCCAAAATATTCCATAATTGTAGGATTCTGTGACCTTGCCACACCAGTGTTGAGAGATTCCTTGAAGCAAAAGGAATAATTATTTTCATCATCTGCCTTTTTATTCCTTAAATTCCAATTAACACGGCTAAGTCCTCCCTTAGGTTGATTCCTGAGTGAATTTTTTAACATATTTGGGAAAATCCCTCCCCCAGAAAAAGCTGAACTGGGGAACCTCCAGAGCAAATCCCAGCCCCTGGAAAAGTAAAGCCTGGCAGGCAACTCTGGGAATGTTGGGGGTTTTGTGTCTCTGTAGAAGCTTCGGGACACACGATGTTGGATGGGTCTCATCAGGCAGATTCCTGGGCATGAAGAAATGGGCCTGAACATGGATCAGAAACAGCAGGAATCTGCCCAGGGAGAGGCGCTGGAGCTCACAGCCAGCAGAAACATCCCAGGAGGAATTTTTTTGCATCCCTGCATTGTTTTGATTGCCGTGCTCTTGTAAAACCGGGGAGATTCCTCCACACATTTAAATTTTTGATACCCAATTTACTTGGAATCTCCTGTCTGGCACCTGGAATCCGATTTAGCAGGAGACAGAAACCAATCTGGGGCAGGCAGGGTGATCTCCTTCCCGTCCTGCCTGCTCCCAATCCTGAGGAGAAGGCTGAATCCAGGTTTTTTCCATGTGTGAAGGGAAGATTAATAAGCAGCAGAAGGAGAGGTGTCACCAGGCTCTGTTCCCAATGTTTTTGGTAACGAAGATCCTTCCCTGAATTGATATTCAGGCCAGGAGTGGGTTTGTTTTTCCATGTGTGTGTTGAATAATAGCAGGAGAATCCCGAGGGAAGGATTGCTGGATGTGCAGTCCCTCATCCCAAGCATCACTTTGCCCTTTTCTAGGGCCACTCAAGTGGAATTTGGGGTTCAGATTCCACAATCCTGCTGGAATAACAGGGGTTTTTTGTTGTTGTTGTTGTTTTTGGTTTTTTTTTTGTTTTGTGGAAGCCGATGGAATTCTGCAAATCAGAGTCGTTATTTCCAGCCCGTCTCTCCAAATGGGAATAATTATTTTGAGCATCTTCCGTGGGCTTGAATAAAACAATCAACTGGAACAACATCATTACTTAAAGTTTGATACTGCTCCCTGGGAGAACATTCCTAATCCCTAATCCCTTTGGATCAGTTTGGATCTGCTTGGCTGCTTCCAGCTGACTTGAAGCCAGTGGGAAAAGTGGAATGGACTGATGGGAATTATTGGAGATATTCCTGGCTGGGCACAGCAGGAGGGCTGGGAATCTCCTTTTCCATCCCCAAATATTCCATGATTCTGTGAAATGAGCTTTCTTTTTATATTCTTAACCCTGTGCCTGTGTGCAATTCCAAAGGATGTGGGGAGCCAGGCAGGCACGGGGCTGTTCCCATATCCTGGCACGCTGCTCCCGATTTTAATGAATTATTAAGGGAACAACATTTTCTGTTGGATGTGAGGAGTGAAAGAGGCACCACCCCTGCACGCCAGGGCTGTCAGGACCTGTTCCATTCATTAACATGCTCCATTAATTAACATGTTTACATTATGCAACATTCCCATGCTGCATTTTTAATTCCAGCCCGTGCTAACAATCCCTTTCCCGACTCCTCGTTATTGGGAATCATTGCACAGACCAGGTGGCTCGTAAGGATTTTAATCTCTTCCCTCCCTCTTTGGCTCAGTTTGTTGTGTGTTTGTACCAAAGCTAGGCCTGGGTGGGAGAATCTCCTTCTCCCAGGCCCTGAGCATCTGCAAATCCTGCAAAATTCCTGCTGTTCAAGGGAAAAAAAATTCCTGCAGAGCTGGGCAGGGCATTGGCACCACGGAAAAGGCTTTTCAGTGAGGCAGGGAAAGGTTTCTGGAAATGTCAGAGACATCCTGGGCACCAAACCCATCCTGGGCACCAAACCCCATCCTGGCCACTGTTGTAGTTACTAAGAATGACATAGACTCACTTTTTTAAAAGGCTTGAAATCTATTTCTTTATTTTGGGATGATCTCTCTTTTACACTATTTTACACAGATCAGTTTGATTGGTGAAACAAAGGCAAACCTCTTCAATCACGTTGGTCAAACGAGAGGGAGATCACAAAGTCCCTCCTGTGAGAAAGGAATGAAATAACATGGTACAGTTGGAAAAACATTGCTCTTGTTTACAGAAAATCGCCTGGGAAGGGAATTTCCAAAAACTAAAACATGTCAGGGATGAATTCAGGGTTACAGGCCACCAAATGCTGTCCTGGCCTCCAAACCCCATTCTAGGCCACCAAGCCCCATCCTGGGCCACAAAATCCTGTCCTGGGCCACAAAATTCTGTCCTGGCCACCAAACCCATCCTGGGCCACCAAACCCCATCCTGGGTAATCATACAGGATCTGTGCTGGTTGCTGGCAATTCCAAATGCCCCAACAACCAAGGAATGGCAATGGAAACCCTTCGGAGCAGGTGGAGACGATCATCACCTGAGCTCAGTCGTGGTCCAGAATTCCCTAATTATGACCACGGCACCCAGAGGAAACAGCCTTTGCTCCCATCTGGCTCATCCAGCATCCACCGGGGTCTTCTGGGGACAGCACCACACAAAAACCGGGATAAGCTTGGCAGATCGAAGCAGGAGTGGCAGGGAAGGATGAGGAAACGGCCTGAGGATGCACCGGGGGGGTTCGGATCAGAGACTGGAAACAAAACGTTTCCCTGGCGGAGCAGTCAGGCCTTGGAATGAGTAGCCAGGGAAGTGGTGGATTCCCTGTGTCTGGAAGTGTTCAAGAGGGATGTGGATGTGGCACTTGGGGACGCGGTTTCGGGGCGGTTGGGGGTTGTTGGGTGATGGTTGGATTAGGAGACTTTGAAGGTCTTTTCCAACCTGTGAGCAGGACCTTTGTCCCCCATTCCTGAGACTCCAGCTGGGAAAACCTCACTGAAAACCCAGAGCTGTCCCATGGGGACACCAGGGGACCACAGACAGGTTTTCCAGAGTGGGATCTGTCCAGGAAACTGTTCCTATTTGTTGCAGAAGGAATCACCGGGATTCCCACATCCCAGGATTCCCTGGAACAATTCATGGAAGGTTTCCAGGGTCAGGCTGGACAGGGTTTGGAGCAACCTGGGCCAGTGGAAGGTGTCCCTGCCCATGGCAGGCATGGAGTGGGATGAGCTTTAAGGTCCCTTCCGACCTACATCACTCCAAGATTCCGTAATTCTTACCTGGAAGAGCTGAAATGAGCACACTTTCCAAATAAACCATGGAAGGCCAGGATGAACTGGTGAATGCAGGGATGGGGGCACAGGTGCCACGACATCCCATGCTCATGGATGCTGCCCTTCCCAAAGCATCACCACCCTTGCGTGCTTATATTCCCTGGAAAAGATCGGAAAAGCCTCAGAGCACACAGAAAAAATCCTAAATGTGCCCTAAATTCCGCACTGCAGCGGGCAGAAAGTCCCATTTTTCCCTCCAGAGACCCATTTTGAGGCTCTGAATGAGCATTCCCGGGATCTCAACCCTCATTTTCATCATCCCGACTTTTAGAGCGCAAATTTTTCATTTTTCGGGTCTAAAGAATAATTTTTAGGATTCCGTTTTAAGGAAGGCCTCACGGCTCCAATTTTAGCTACAACCCCTCATTTCCAGCAGCCAAAAATCCCGGTCTGAACACCCAAAAGCATTTACAGACCCCCAGATTCTCTTTTCCAGGCCTTAAAGCCACATTTTTAAGACCCAACCCTCACTTTAAGCTCCAAAAGCACGTTTTAAGACCCAAAGCTACATTTAGAAGGTTCAACCCTTCATTTTAGGAGCCAAACCCTCATTTTTAGGACCAAACCCCATATTTGTGATCCAAATCTTCCTTTCCTTAGGGTCCAAAGGCTCTATTGCATTAAAAAGTCTCATTTAAGAGTTCAAATCAGCATTTTTATTGTCCAAAGCTTCCAGAGGGACATTTTTAGGATCCTGCACATCATTTTTAGGATCTAAGCAACATCTGTGGTCTACAAACCCTCAACTGTAGGTTACAAGTCCCCATTTTAGTGCCCCAATTCTCATTTTTAGAGCCCCAAGTTTTGTTTGTCGGGTCAAGATCCTCTTTTTCAATGTCCAACACCACATTTTGGGGTGCAAATTTCACTCTTAGGCCTCAAAGCTTCACTTTTTGGTGTTCAGAGCCTCATTTTGAGCATCCAACCCACAATTTTTAGGTGATAACCAAGGAGATAACAGAAAGTCAGGGTTGTCAGATGCTGCAGGACTGGGAACCAGTTAAACCCATCCCAAAGCCAGCAGAGGAATTCCCCAAAATGCTGGGACTGGTTGAATATTCAGGAGATTTAACCACAGCCTCTCTGTATTTATGGCTTGGAGACCATTTTTTCTGGTTTTCCCAATAATCCAAAGGATCAGAGTCGAAAAAACCCCTTTCAAATGTTGAAGTTTGTCGGGTTTTTGAAAGGAAATTATTTTTTATTGTGCTGGAATGGCATGAACTGCAGAAATTCTGGGCAAATTATGGAAGCGCTCGGTCCGTCTCATCCAGAGGGAAACCTGGAATTTCAGCCTCCTCTAAAGCTGTGGTGGCCTGTGGTGGGTCTGTTATGAGGAGAAGTTTTTTTCCCTAAATATCAAATTCAGTTCCCCCATAAAGGGAAGATGTGACTGGTCCTCCACCAGCTCCACGTCTCCCGCTTCAGTCCTGCCGTGTATCCCTGGGAATGCTCCCGTGGGAAGCACAAACTCCCTGTTCTGCTGTAAACTGGAAAGCTGCAGAGCTCCGAGAGAGGTCAGGCGCTGTCCTGGAGGCCTGGGGTGACCCACTCTGCTGACCTGGCGTGGAAATGAACTTTTAAGGAAGGGGATTGAGAGGACACACGGCACCGCTGGCATCCAAAAATATTTACGAGCTGAGGACCAAACCAAGGAATTGCTCCAAACTGCAAACTGAGGCTGCAGGGAATTTGGGAAGTGGGTGGGAGAGGGAACAAAAGCTGTCATGGATGCTCCAGGTGGGTAAAAAGATAGGACCCTCCACAAGCTGATTCCTTACTGGGAGCAACAGGAGATCCAGAGGAACTCCACCTCCTTCCCAGCCGTTCATTCCCGAGCAATTTTTTTGGAAAAGACCTCTCCTCGTGGTGAGGAAGCCCAAGGATTGCAGAGCAGCCAGGGAGTGATCCTGCCAATTACCTGCTCTCCTTTGGAATATTTAATATTTTTCCTAAAGTTCTCCTGTCCTGGGGGAAGAAGGGAAGCTGTGTTCCACTAGGGAACATCTCGTTAATCAGCTCCAGAATGAATGCCTGAAATCAAGGATCGTGAATGTCAGATTAGCTCAGCAATTATTGAAAGGCTCAGGTCTTGAATGGAGACATGGAAAATTACTTTTCTTCCTTTTAATCAGAACCTTGTGCTCCATGAGGGCTTTTTTAGGGAGCGACGCCCTGGGAAGGGCTCATTCTCCCTCTGTGGAAAGAGGTGGGAGAGATTTTCCAACCGAGCCTGCCCTGAGGGAGCAGCTCCCAATCCAGGCAACACATTCTGAGCCCCGGAGTGCTTGGAGAAGCAGGAGAAGGTCAGGGAAGCTCAGACAGATCACTGAAGTGGGATTTGAGGGAGAACCTGGCAGAGAATGCTCTGAGACAGGATCAGAGAGAACTTAACCCAGGTTTGGGGTTTCCAGGCGTCCACCGGGGAGGACTCATCCATTTGCTCTTCAGGCAGCAGCTCTGATCTGGGGCTCTGGCTCCTCTCTCCACAAGTGTCAGCACAGCCTGATGGTGCCAGTGGGCTCTGAACGTCCACCTTTATCAGAGCCAGACTGGCAAAAAAAGTTGGACTTTTCCATCAAATTAGATCTTAAAATAAGTCCTTCTGCAGGACCTTGAAAGTGCTTCTGGGTTTGGTGTAGAAAGGAAGGGCTGACAAGGTGCCTCACTGAATGTTATGCTTCTGTCATTTGAAAATTATTGTTATTGCAGTTATTGTTTCGAAAGGAAGCAATAAAACATCCTTGGGAAATGTTCCACTTTTCCAAGTGGATCAGAACCTCAGCTGAAGAAATTGGTGCAGTTGGGGCTGGTGTTACAGAAGGTTTCAGCAGGCAAACACAAACCCCACGCTTCTCTCAGCTCAGAGGGTTTGATCCTGCCCCAAGGAAAGCACATTCCTTCCAAAACTGGAGGACTGATGCCCTCCAAAGGGATTTTTATGGGCCTTGACTCTCCCAGGCTTGGGAAGAACAGCAGAGGTGTTCAGCGTGGTGACTCTCCCAGTTGCACTTGAGTTGAGTTGGAGAATCCAGAAAAATGAGAAAATCTCGACAGGGATTGCTGTCAGCACAGGGGCTCCAAATCTAGGGAATTATCTTGGAGCTTGGACTCATCCAGCTGCACAGGGGCATCTGTAGGTGACCAGGGCCAGGATGTCACTGCCCCGTGACACAGAACCCATCACTGCTCAGTGCAGGGAAACGGAGCCAGCAGGTGACCAGGTGAAATGATCTCCGGGTTAGACCAGAATTCCAGGACGCCAGGATCACCCCAATGGATCCCAGCTAAGACAAATGGGTTTAAATGGAAATAAAAAGCATTTTTCTGTCCAAGGCACTGACTGTGTCAGGTGTCTTTCAAGCCAAGAGCTGGATGGAGAGCAAAGACCATTCCAGGACAAATTCCTTATTCTCAGTGTAGGACATTGATCCCTCTGCGGGGTCTTCCCCAGAACGAGTTTTCTGGTTGGGTTCACGGGCAGATCCAAGCTAGGATTCACTTTTCCCTGAGAGCAGTGATGTTCCTCCACCGTCTCTCATCTCTCATCTCACCTCTCATCTCTCATCTCTNACACCATGTCTCATCTCTCATCTCATCTCTCATCTCTCGCCCCTCATCTCTCACCTCCCATCTCTCATCTCTCATCTCTCATCCCTCATCTCTCATCTCTCACCTCTCCACAGATGCCCAGGTGCTGTTGTGACCCCGGCCTGTCCCAGTGGGTTCCCCTCTGTCCCTGCAGAGAGCTGGGCCCTCAGCAATGTCCCCTTCAGCCGAGGTGAATTTTCCTGCCTTCCCCGGCCAGCCCTGGGCATCCAGAGCGCAAAGCTGAATCCACACCCGGCTGGGATCTGCCAGGAGCTGATCCAGCACCGGCCGCAGCCACCTTGAAGGGCAATTCCAGAGCCAACAGCAGCTCCACCAAAATTTCCTCCCCTCTCCATGCAGGAGGACGGGACGATCCGCAAAGGGAGCGTGAACAGGTCTTTATTCTGTTAATGAATTCCCACCAAACCCTACTGAAGCGCTGCCGCCGAGTGTTTATCATTAAGACAATTATTTGAGGCTGCCCTACTTTTGTCGGGCTCCTTAATACCGCGGGCCCCTCATTAGCTGTGTACACGGCTAACGAAGACAGCCCGCTAATTGGCAGCAGCTCTTGAAGAACTGAAGCGGCCTCATCGTTTGCCTGCTCACGTTCTGCCATTCCAGCGAGGAACTGCGGAAGATGTTCCCTGATTAGGCTGCTGAATTATGAATCAGGCTCTGCTCCCACTGCAGCTGTTTCCTCCATGTCATTCCCAGCACTATATTTCCCCATCTGCTTATAAAACCAGGAGCTTGATCCTGCAATAAACACTTCAGACGGTTTCTTTTTTTTTTTTTTTTTCAGGGGCTAATTAATTGTGTTGCATTTCTTGAGGTGCCCTGGCTTGCAGCAAATTAACAATGCTAATTTTTCCTCTGCTCGGTGCCCAAACAACCCCTCCTACAGAGGAGCTGGAAAAGAAAGAGGATTCTATCAAACCATTCCCGTGTTTCAGCTCCTTCCCGTTTTGATCCTTCCTGAGCACGATGCAGAAGGGGTGTCCGCATTTGCCAACCATTCCCAAAGCTGCCTGGATGGATCTTTCCAGGCAGGAGCCAGAGCAGAGAAATGGGAAATGGGGAATGGGGAATGGGAATGGGGAATGGGAAATGGGAATGAGGAATGGGGAATGGGAATGGGAATGGGGAATGGGGAATGGGGGAATGGGAATG
>WBMY01009110.1:131261-171813 GCA_013397315.1 Donacobius atricapilla
CCTGGGATAATGGAAGGTGTCCCTGCCCTTGGCGGGTTGGAATGTGATGAGCTTTAAGTTCCATCTCATCCCAAACCATTCCATGAGGCTGTGAAGGGAAGAGGAAGATCTAGACTGATAAAATAAAAAAAAAAAAAGGAAAAAAGGAATATACTATAAAAGAACTGAGGTGGGATTTTCTTTCTCTTCCTCTACCCACATGACCTGCTGAGCACGCTGTCACTCAGAGCAGCATGGAACAGGTCAGCCCCAGAGCAGGAAAAACTGGGAATGTTCCCCTGACCATTGGCACAACCACGGCCCCTCACGGGGAATGATGGGCCCATGATGACCAAACATCCAATGACAGCAAAACTTACCCAAACTACTTTCAGCTTCCTAAAAATTCCATGTCCAGCCAGCAAATGCTTGCGAAGGAGGGGCCACGCCTGTGGCAGGGCATCCATCCCACCTGGCTGACCTGTGCCCCACCCTGAGCCTCCCACTGCAAACCCCTTGGATTAGCTGCACGCAGTTGGAAGTGCTCAGCCCCCTGCAATCACTGCAGCAGACAGATGCTCATTACTTCTCTTGAAATCTCTATTTTTCATAAATTTCATTTTCGCTGTTTGCAGCTTGGGCTCGTTCCCAAATAAAGCAGGCAGTGATTGAACCTGGCTTTATTGCTCCCACAATCCAAATTACAGCCATTATCCCAATCTCCCCCCTGCAATTATCCTCAGCCTGCACATTCCATCTCTTTATCCAGGCAGACTTTGTGCTGATGGAAGGTGATAGACGGGCAGCTGGGAAAGCAGGGAATTCTCTCCGAGCGGCGGATCCAGAGCTGCTGCTCCAGCCCCTCTCTCCCTCCCCGGGATGCAGCTCTCTGTTGTTCTCTGGCTCTCAGGGACATGAGATAACCAGACTGATAAGAGGTGGTCCCTGTGAACCTCAGCTATTCCCCTCAAGGGTCAGGATTCCTGAATTTCTTCAGCCTTATTCCACCCTCCCATGGGCTGGGCTGGGGAAAACCTGCGTTTCATGACATGATTCTCTCATTTTATCCAGCCAGGTGGGTTTTTCCTCTTTCAGAGAACCCATCTTGCACCTTCCGCAGGTGAATTTGCTGCCTTATACATTTTGAGAATCTGTTTGCCTCAAGATTTGGAGACATGTAACACAGGTGTAAAGCCCAAATCTGTAACCCCATTGATAGCAAAACTCTTAGTGGGGTTCTGGCCCCTCTCAGGGGCCTTGAAATCACAGAATCCCAGGATGGTTTGGGTTGGAAGAGACCTTAACGCTCGTCCTGTGCCTCCCCCTGCCATGAGCAGGGACACCTCCCACTGGACCAGGCTGCCCCAAGCCCCATCCAAGCTGGACCATGCTGGGTTTGTTTGTTTTCCACCTTGAAATTCTCCTTGAACACCATTTTCTCTCGTTTCCCTCACAACCACTGATGGGAGGCAGATCTCCCATGCATCTTCCCAGCCCCCAGACTGGTCCTCTTGGAGGAGAATTATCAAGATTTGGCCACTCCGGAGCTGGAGTTTACTCCAGCCAGGTCAGTCCGGGTGGGATGGGAGTGTCCTGGCTGCATATCCTGGGATGCAAAGTCACCATTGCTGGTGCAGAGGGCCCTTCCTGCAGCACAAACACTCAGCTCCAGTTTCACCCCACATCCTAAATTCTGAGTCATTTCGGGGGCAGTTTCCAGAAAATAAGAGGAAAGTCCCTATTCCTTCCCTCCCAGCTTCCTTTTCCCGAGAATCCGCTTGGGAAGCACTGAAGGAGAGGGTGTGCTAAAAGGGGGAAATAAACACCCAAATTCCTGCAGGCTGGGTGAATATTTTTGATTTAAAATCAAAGGTTGCTTGGTGTTAACAGTTGCTGCTGCACTTCTGTTTACACTCTCCCCGCTGTCTCTCACATCCCTGTCTTTTAAAGACGTTCAAGAGGGAATTTTTGGGTAATACAATTCCCCTGCCTCACCACGGAACAAGGGAGACACTTGAGTCCTGTCTCCTGCTACAAGGGGGGATCAGTGGAACTGCTCTGCCTTTCCTGACAGCACGACTGAGCGGGATCAGCTCCTGCTGGGGGGAGTTAAAATGCCACAACAACAACCCTGGGCTCTGGGCAGGTTTCCAAATGGAAAAGGCAAAGGGACCTGACAGACTCCATGAGCTGCGCTGACAACTCAGGGAAGGGAACTTCAGGGGCGGAATAAACTGATCTGAAATATTTTGCTCTGATCTGCATTTCAAAGTAATTCTGTGAAATGGCCAGCCTGTTAAGAGGGAACAAACAAATAATCTCAAGAAGAGAAACCACTTTCCGTCCTTCAATTCAAAGGTTAAATGTGTTGAAATCCACTTCTCTTGAATTCTGAGTAACTGGGGTGATCCAGCTCCCTGCTGAATTCCTCTCCCTGCAGGGATTTTGGGACAATATCCTGATTATTCCACTTAAGACCAAATACTTTATTTGGGGGTGTAGCATGATCCTGCACCTCTGAGGGATGTGGAAGCAGAGGAGACACCTTTCCTTTTTGTCCCAGTGAGTAGGGCATGAGTGGGACAGATTCCCTAGGAAAGACGGAACAGATTCCCCATAAAAGATGGAACAGATTCCCCATAAAACACGGAACAGATTCCTCATAAAGCATGGACTAGATTCCTCATAAAACACAGAACAGATTCCCCATAAAACATGGACTAGATTCCTCATAAAACATGGAATAGATTCCCCATAAAACACGGAATAGATTCCCCATAAAACATAGAACAGATTCCCCATAAAACGTGGAACAGATTTCCCATAAATCATGGAATAGATTCCCCATAAAACACGGAATAGATTCCCCATAAAACATAGAACAGATTCCCTATAAAACATGGAACAGATTTCCCATAAAACATGAAATAGATTCCCCATAAAACATGGACTAGATTCCTCATAAAACATGGAATAGATTCCCCATAAAACACGGAATAGATTCCCCATAAAACATGGAATAGATTCCCCATAAAACATGGAATAGATTCCCCATAAAACGTGGAACAGATTTCCCATAAATCATGGAATAGATTCCCCATAAAACATGGAATAGATTCCCCATAAAACATGGAACAGATTCCCCATAAAACATGGACTAGATTTCCCATAAAACATGGAATAGATTCCCTATAAAACATGGACTAGATTCCCCATAAAACACGGAATAGATTCCCCATAAAACATGGAACAGATTCCCCATAAAACATGGACTAGATTCCTCATAAAACATGGAATAGATTCCCCATAAAACACGGAATAGATTCCCCATAAAACATAGAACAGATTCCCCATAAAACATGGAACAGATTATCCATGAAACAGGGGGACACTGTTCCTGTTTGGAGGTGGGGAACACCACTCCAGGCCTTGCTAATGCTGAATGCAAGGGGCTGTTGAGTGTAAAAAAGACTCAATAACTTTGCAGGTTCGTTTTCCTCCAAATGGCCCAAACCGGAATAAAACTTTGTTTTTAATCACTGAAGTGGAATTGTTTCATTTTTCTTTTTGGCAAGGAAACTTGAAAATATCTGCTTGGGTTTGGATCAAATTGATTTTTTTTTTTTTCACTTTTTAACTCGGTAGTTGAACTGAAAAATCAATTATTCACCCAGGCTTCCTCCCAGCACGTGTCCAGGAGCGGAAACTCTGGGTTTTATTCAATAGCAGGTGCTCAGCAATCAGAGAAAATGACTGTTGGGATAATAGGATTTACCTGACTCTTCCTGTCTCATCTACTAAATCCAACCAGGACTGCAGGGATGAACCCAAAGGGTTTCATTTCTTGGTGTCCACTGAGCCAGTTTGGCTGGATACGCAAAACAGGATTTTGGTTTTGATCCTGTTGGCTCCCGATGTCATTGCTTTGTTTCCAGCCTCTGTTTTAGGATGAACAGAAGTTTCCTTGGATCAGACAATGAGATTCCTTGGAGAACTCAGACCATTCCTGCCTCATCACCTCCTGTCACAGCAGCCTCCAAAGGGAGGAGATTGTCACTAAACGGGAGGTTCTAACGACTGTAATTCTGTGTCAGAATAAGAAAAAATCTTCACTGAGGGCATGTTTCCAAGTGAACAGCTCTGCTGGCAGGAATTCTCCTTTCAGGCATCCCAAATTCTGCCATCCCTCATGTCCCAGCAGTGGTGGAAGGGTCCAGTTCACAGCTGGCGTGGTGCTCAAGGTTTGGCTGTCCAGGAGGTGACGGGACCTGCTCAGAAAGCTCTGCCTCCATCCCATCATTGCTGGAGAACTCCAGGAAAATGCAGGATTCTCACTCATGTCCTTTCCCATGAGAGGATTTAATGAGCTCAGGGGCTCTGGGGGAGTCCCCCTCGCCAATGCTGGGGGTTTTCTGCTTCCCCTGGGCGCTTGGTAGATGGTGATGAGATTTCACAGGAGCCCCCGATCCCCTTCAGTGCCTGAGTCTCCTGCACCCTGTCCTTCCCAGATGCACGTGTGACACGGGAAAGGCAGGAACGGATCCGTGCCCTTCACCCTTCTCATCTGATGCTGGACTGGAGGAGGGGAGAGACAAAAATCCTGGCCCAAGTCCATCTCTGGCTCAACCCACAGGTGAATCCTGCCCCTGAGGGGAGGGTTGGGGACATTCCTCCCTGCCCAGGAGGCCTGAGCTGCCCCACCATGGGCTGGGTCCTGCTGGCCTCGGGGTGATTTTCCTGCTGACCGCTGAGGAGGGGAGTGAGCCCTGAGCACGGGGGCAGAGCTGGGTAGGGAAGGGCTCTCTCCTCCTCCATCTCACCCCCTTCCTCCTCCAAAGAGGGGCTGATACCGACACCAGCCAGGTGGAAACTTTCTAACACAGTTTGGGGTATTAGAAACCAGGAATTCTGTATTGCAGCAGGATCCTTCCTCGGGCTGAGTGTTGGGTGAACAGAATTTTTATCTCACACTGGTTACACATCCATGAGCTACCCCTGGTTACTTGACTCGGACACCTTCAATCACACCCCTTATCAAAGTCCTTCTAGGGCTCTTCGGGTCTGTCTTCAATGTCTGGTGTCCTTTTAGGTGGCTGTTCCTCAACCCCCATTTCTGAGGAAGCCAAATATCTTGGCTTTCCATAACTTCTGCTTTGTCAGCCTCACAGAGCTGGGCTGACTCCTGCTTGTGCTTTGCCTAAATTGCATCCTTCACCTGCTTCTCCAAGGCTGTGCTGTTCTGTCCCGGTCAGAGCCAAGCCCTGCTCTGTCCCTCTGTCCTCATCAGAACCTGCCCCAGCAGAGCCTCCCACAGAGCAAAGCCCTCCCTGGGCGCTCTGCTCCTCTCCAGGGTCGCTGACTCCAGGATGGGTTGGGGAGGAAGGGGCCTTGAAGCTCCTCCAGTTCCATGGGCACGGACACCTTCTCCCCTGAATCACCTGGCTAGGGTGAGGGGTGCCCAGTTTGTGCTGAATTCCCGTTCCGGGGGGATGCGATCCCTTTTCCGATGTTTTCACCGTGTGAGGAGCCGAGAGCCCATCCATCACCTGGCAATGGCAGCAGGGGCTGTCAGGGAGCTCTGAGGAGAGCATAAAACATCCAAACTGCAGCCCGCAGCTCCTGCCTCCTCCTCTGACCTCCTTTAACCCCAGCCCTGCTCGAGCCTGCCCGGGCTTTCACCACAATGAAAAGCCTGGCTCGTAAAACAGCCGGGAAGGAAAACTGACAGGAAAATAATAAAACCATCATGAGGTGAGAGCAGATGTGTGGCAGAGACAGCCTTGTGGAGCTCACCACGGGTTCTGTGGCTCTGGTGAGGAATTAAAACCTCCTCATCTTCCCAATGGATGCTCCGAGGTCCTGTCTTGGTGGGAAAGATGGACGGCTTCTTTTCCCATTTTCCCCTCACACTGCTGGAGGTGCTGCACCCTAATGGTATCCTGGCCTGGATCAGGAATGGTGGGGCCAGCAGGAGCAGGGAGGTCATTCTTACCCTGTAGTTGGTACTGGTGAGGCCACACCTCGAGTGCTGTGTCCAGTTGCGTCCCTCAGTTTAGGAAGGACACTGAGTGCTGTGTCCAGTTGTGTCCCCTCAGTTTAGGAAGGACACTGNGTCCCTGGCTGTGCTCACAACAAGACTGGATGTACACTCAGCGCCGTGGTTTAGTTGAGGTGTTAGGACTGGGTTGGACCCGATGATCTTGAAGGTCTCTTCCAGCCTGGTGGTTCTGTGATTCTGTGAAAAGAATCACCCTTGGGGGACTCAGTGGCGTCACACCATGGTGACAGGGCTGGGGACGGCCAAGGGGAGCTTCCCTTCCCCTTGCATCTGGTTGAGGTTTCAGGATCCAAAACTCCCTCTGAGGGTGGTCAACCTGCTCTGGCTCTGCAGGTGCTCAGTGCCCTGTGCCCCTTCTGCCGTGGCTGCAGCTCCTCCTGCACCTCTGCAGACGGTCCTGGGAGCAGGAAAGGGCCGGGAGAGTGGGAATGGGCTGGCAGCACCTTTGGTACCTTGTGGGGCCGGGGATTGCTCAGCCTGGAGAAGAGGAGACCTTGTCCGTGTCCGTCAGTGCCTGGCAGGATGTGGAGGGGTCGGATCCAGGCTCTTCCCAGTGGTGCCCAGTGCCAGGAACAGGGACAGCGCTCCAAAGATCGAGGTACAGGAGGCTCCACTCACACCTGAAAAGAAGAATTTTAGGGCTGGTCAAGCACCGATTGTCCAAGGATGTTGTGAACTCTCCATCCTTAGAGATATCCAGACCCTGGTCCTGGACATTCTGCTCCTTGGGCAGAGTCCTTGGTGGTCTCCAGAGGTTCTTCCAACTTCAGCAATCCCGTGGTTCTCTGGAAATGAGGCTTAACCAGCTGGAAATGCAGAAATTATGGTGTGTGTTGTGACATTTGGAAAAACACTGTTTACTTTAGCCCCACATTTATTTTTCTTTCGGGTAGATGTTGCTGCTGCTCTCATAAATAATTCAGGTTTTATGAGCTGGAGTATATTATTTTAAATGGTACAAATTAATCACCTTTAGTGCATTCTGGGGCTCCTGTGTTATTTTTAATGAATTTGTAAAACACCCCTCAGGTGTACAAACAGGATTCACTTCCATTTGCAGGCCAGCCTGGACAGGATCAATATTTCATGGGTTTCTGTGGCTTATTCATATTTAGTTCTTCAAGGAAAGCTTTTTTCCCTAGTGAAATGGGGACAACACAGGGCTCTGGTGTGAGAAGTAGTGAAATAAATATTTAAAGCTTGAATTTCAGGTATTTTCATATCCAGGGCTCCGGGGGTGTTATCACACACAACCTGTGCTGACTTTTTCTGCACAAAATAGTCCAAAAATTCAACTTCAAGCCTCTCAAACACCTCCCTGTAATCCCAAAATGTGATAGGATGAAACTTCTTGGCTTTTTTCCACTTTACCAGTGCCAGTCTTTTAAATAGGAGCCGTATTTGTGGCCAAATAATGTCACTTGTTCCTTTTTTATTTTAGCTCCTGCTTTAATGTTTGCAATATCTCATAGACAGAACACGAGATGAGAATGCTTTAATTAGCTCTGGCAGGAAAAAAACCCCGCTTTTGGGAAATAAATAAATAAATACATGCATATTAGACTATTAAAAAGAGGGTCTGTGCACCCTCAGCTTTATTTCTATGCAATAAAATTAAAAATTCCATGTGGAAAGTCATTCTGGATGTGCAGGAGTGACCTTTAATGACATTAAATCATTTAATGAGCCTGTTAGGTGCACATCAGAGAGAAAAAAGGGTTTGTGGGGAGACACCTGGATTTCTGTAGATTTAAGGCTGGCGATTTGAAAGATTTCTGTTGTGCTGGAAGAACTTCCGTGAGTTAAGAGGGATTAGAATTGGTTATTCCCAGAATCATGGGATGGTCCAGGTTGGAAAAACGCTGCCAGATCATCAAGTCCAGCCATCGGCCCAAGTGCCTGGCTGCCACACCCGTGGAGTTTTGGACATTTCCAGGGATGGGGACTCCAGCCCTGCCCTGGGCAGCTGCTCCAAAGCCTGACCATGCTTCCCATGAAAAACATTTCCCAAAATCCACCCTGAGCCTCCCCTGCCCAGCCTGAGGCCGTTCCCTCTCCTCCTGTCCCTGTTCCCTGGGAGCAGAGCCCGACCCCCCGGCTGTCCCCTCCTGGCAGGGAGTTGTGCAGAGCCACCAGGGCCCCCCTGAGCCTCCTTTTCTCCAGGCTGAGCCCCTTTCCCAGCTCCCTCAGCCTCTCCTGGGGCTCCATCTCCGTTCCCTGCCCTGGACATGCTCCAGCCCCTAAAACTGACCCCAAGGTTTGAGGTGAGTCACAGGGCACAGGCACTGCCCTGCTCCTGCTGCCACCTCAGGGCTGGCACAGCCCAGGTGCCCTCAGCCTTTTTGACAATTCCAAAGATAAAACTTGGATCCATCCGTGGCACTCCCTGTTCTGGGCTGCAGGTTCACACAGGGCACGTTCACCTTCTTCTCCTGTTAGTCTGGAGTCAAATCTACCAAGGTAAATATTAGCACAGAAACTACAAATGATGATAAATAACCAAAGCTCAAAATGTTTAATTTTTTTTTTTTGTATTCTGCAATAATCCCTCTGCCACCTTTCTTATCTTGAAAATAATCAAGCAGCTGATAATGATGTTGTAATGCAAATCAACAGATTTTGTTATTTTCACAGCATGAAGCATCAATAGTAAAGAAAACCACATCCGGCCTTTATAAATAATTTTCCTCAGATGAAGGAGAGCTAATATGTTATTGGGAATATCCATCCTGCTTTTATCCCACAAGGATTTGCCATTTTACCACTGAGTGTGGCCTGCAAGAAAAGGGTTTAATTTGCTGTTCCAATCCCCAAAATCCATGTTAATGATTGCTGGTACTGCGGGGATTTTTCTGCAGCAGATCCTTTCTCCTTTCCCCATATTCTCATTTTCCTCACGCAAATTTTCAAGAGTTCTTCTCCTCCAAGTTCCACGGTAATGATATGAAAATAATCATATCAAAATAACGAAATACAAAAATATTTTGTAATTACAGTCCATAAAATTTTAATGCCACCATTTGAGCATTTGCACTTGTCCCATTTGCATAGTGACTTATATCTGATGAACCACCCCAAGCAACTGAGGACCTACTTCCATATAAACTTCCAAGATGCATGGAAATCGCTGTTTTATTTAGGGATTGATGGGAGAGCTTCCTAGCTGGGAGAACAGAAAAACTCTTTCTTTTTAGGGGCATCTTTTGCCTTGCCGCAGTCCCTGGAACAGCCACAATCCACGTGGGGTGTGAAAATTGCACCGTGACGGGGTCTTGGTCACCAGGGACCTGTCTTGGCCAGCCAGGACTCAACTAGCCCATATTTATGGATTAAAAATCCCCTTTTATTGAGAAAAGATTGATTACACGGTGTGTTGGAGTCCAGGGCATGTGGAAAACCCCTCAGACTGCCCTGGGGGTGCCAGACCTTGCCTGGGACCCCAGGAAAGCTTTGCCTTTGACCTCAGTCCACGGGAAAAACTTCCAAAACTCAGAGATGGATNTCATCTCGTCTTTTAAACCCTGGTCCGGGATTCTGAGAGACAGAAATCCCCTGATTAGGGGAATGTCAGGGTGAAAATCCAGGACAATGGTGTTATCTCAGCTTTAGGTTATTGAAACACATTCTGAGCTGAACTTGACCCCAAAATTTTGGGAAATCAGACAGTTTTCAAGGAAGACAATGCCAGTCCAGCTCTGATCCCTTCCTGCCAGCCAGGGATGGAGATTCCTGGAGTGCCAGGCCAGGTCTCCTCAGAGAGGTGAGCTCATAGCATGTCCCAAAGCCCTGTCCTGCCCTTTATCCTTGCTAAATCCTTGGAATAAAATGTCACTGTCCAGGTGGGCTGTGGTGGTTTAATCCCACCTGGAAACCAAGCCCAGCACAGCCCCTCTCCCACTGCCCCGCCCTGGGGTGAGAACTGAGAGGGCAAAAGTAGGAAAAATCCTGGATTAAGGTAAGCACAGTTTGATGGAACGGAAAAGGAAGAAAATGATGATGATGATTGTAAAAAAATTAGAAAGTACAAAAGAATTCATGCTCAGTTGCTCAATGCTCCACGTTTCTCCAAGCACAAGGAGCACCAACAACACAAAAAGAGCAACTCCTTCCCCCCCTCACTTTGTGATTAGTTCCTGTTAAAAGACAAGGTTCCCCCAGGCTGAATTCCACTCTCAGAGCCAGCTTTAATCAACGGTGGGGCTGCTTCCTCTCCAGGCCTTGCCTGATTGATGCGGCCTCCCTGGAACTCGTGGAGCAAATGAAATCAGGGTCATCTGCTGGAAGAAGCAATAAAAAATCACCTCGAGGAAGGAATCAAAGCCATCAGGGATCTGCCTTTAAAATAAGGGACGGGGAGCCAGCACAACTCTGGCTGTCACTCGGTGCTTCCTGTGACAAGGACCAGCCTGTGGACAAGTCTCCTGCTCCCGTGTCCCTGCTGAGCAGGCAGAGGTTGGAGGAGACAATTCCAGGCCTGATTTTTTTTCCCAGTGGCTGCTGGAGTGGCCCTCGGGTGACCTGAGCGCTGCAGTGTGGGGGAAAAAGGGTGTCCCCCTCCATCAGAGCCACCCGCAGCCCCGCTGGCACCCCAATTCCTGGCGCCTCGGGAGCACCAAAAGCCCTGGAGGCACCTGCACTGACCTGCAGGGCCTGGAGGTGTGGGAGCAGAGCCCCGGCAGGTTCATTCCAGCAGAGAAAAGCAGGAGCAGAGATCCCGCAGCAGCTCCCAGCTGGCACTCACCTCACTGGTGTGGGAATAACACGGATAAGTGATGGAATGTGGGGTTCCAGCCTTGCCTGGGCACTCGTCGTGAAGTTTGTCTTGCCGGGCATGGTGGTGTTTGGCCAAAGGCCGGACCTGACGACCTGGAGGCTTTTTCCAGGCTGAATGATCCCGTGATCCCGTGGAGGCCCCGGGAGATGATCCTGAGCCAGAACCGGTGCCACCCATGCAGGAGCCATGCCCTGAAACACCCAGCTCCACCGGGAATCTCCCCCTCAGTCCAGAACCAAGCTCAGAACCCCCCATTTCGGAAGCAAGCCGCCTCCTCCTGCCAGGATGGGCTGGCACAGGAATTACAGCGAGCTTATCTGAGACATTTCAGATGGATTTCGCCTGATTCCTACTGAAAATGCAATCCCAAGAGCTGCTTTACCCCGTACCCTGCTGGAGTGAGCGAGGACCCTGCAGTGTGACATTTGGGCTCTGGCTGTTTTGGGATAACAGAGGGGATGACTGATCCTCCATTTCATCTTCTCCGGAGGGTTTGTTTCTGCCCCCGGAGTGCGTGCTCCGCACCCTCCCTTTGAACTGGGCTGCTCCCCCACCCCTGCTCCCCAACTTCCTCAGGAACCCGGCTCCTTCCCCGGACCTTCCTCCCAGTGCCTGCTCTGCAATCAGGAAGCTCTGGATGCTCGGCCAGCGTGGGGACAGCGGGGATGCTTCACAGATGGTCCCGAAATCCTGGCAGGCCCAGGAAGGAGCCCTGGAAAGTTCAGGTTCCCAGAGGGGCTGGGAGTTGTGCTCTCCATGAAATGAGCGCAGCAGCTTCTCAGGGAGCTCCAGCTCATTTCCCTAACAGCCCTTTCCCCTGCCTGCCTGGGATCTGCGCTCCCATCACGGCTTTGCTGGCGCTGGGTTGTGTTCCAGGCAATAAACTGAGCTCCTCCCTGGCCACTCCTGAGCTGCTGCTCGCAGAGATCAGGGGAGGAGAGAAAATAAATCCCGCGTTTCCTCCCCGTGTGAAATTGTGCTGGATGTGTTCCGGGGGGGGAAAGGTCCTGCAGGAGCAGGACCCTCCACATCTTCCCGCAGGAGGAGGGAAGGGGAGAAAACCGAGCTCTGCAGCCTTTTCTGATCCCATTTGGCACCTGCCGGACACACCAGGACTCGCTCAGGATGGCCCCAGCTTTTCAGGCACCTTCCCATGGAACGGGGCTCTCCAGACCTGGGAATGTCTGTGGGATGGCTCCTTTTGCTCCCCACCTTTCCCTCGGGTAGAAAGGATTTGTTTCTACACTCCCAAATGCCGGCACTGACTTTGCCCTTTAGTTCCTCCCAGGTTTTCCCTCTCCCATGAACTCCCCACACCTCAGGGAACACACGGTGATCCCCCAAGAGGATCCCTGGCAGAGAAAAGTCCGAGTTGTGTCTGGAAAAGGTGTCTGGGTGACTTTCCCTGGCCTGAGCCGGCGCTGGGGTCAGTGCCAGCCCCAGCTGACGGGGATGAACGTGCCAGAGCACGACAGGGATGAGCGGCTGTAGGGACAGATTGAGCACAGTCGGCGTCTCCTTCCATTACTTTTTGGGATTGAGCTTACCCCAGGATCAGTGGTGCTGCTCAGATACATGGGCAGCAATTCCCCGGGGGATTTATTCCTCCTAATTTTTAATGCCTCTGTCTGATCACATCTCCGAGGGCCCTTTGCAGTGTCTGGAGGGAAAGTGACACCTCCAGGTGCTGTTCACTGGCCTATTTTAGGCTCTAGGCCAGGATTAATGGCAGCCTGGGCTCTGTTGCTTATGCTGCTGAGAGCTGCAGAGGGACACACGGAGCCAGATGAATCCCACTCCCAATAATTGTGGGATGCAGGGGACATTACCCACTGACAAACAACCAGACAGATGCTCGGCTTTTCACCATTTTCCCAGAGTTATGACTTCATATTTTCAGCAGACAGCACAGGTTACACCTGCTTCCCATTGGAGTGGGTTGTTTACAGCCATAATGGATTGAATTTTAGCTCCAAATCTGTTGGAGAAGAGCTCCATCCTGGCAGCAGCCAGGAATTATTGCCGAGCCTTCAGCTGGGCAGTGGCCACGGCTGGAATTCAGGACCCCTCAGAGCAGCAGTGTTTGACACTCTGCTGTGGGGAGCAGATTAGGAAACAATTATTCCTAATGTCTGCAGTCCAGGCTCCCGGTGTGATTACCTTCACCGGGATGTGACCAGACCTTTCTTTTGGGGCGAGGCAGGTAATTAGTGGGGAAAGCAGGACGGGAACTTTATGTTCCGTTGCAGGGAACCCCGATGCCGGCAGGGCTGTGTTTGCTGCTCACTCCTGCTCTCGTTCCCCCACGGGTCACCCAGAGCCTCGCTCTGCATCCTCAGGAGACGGGACAAGAGCAGGAGAGAGTTGATTTTCTGGGATTAAAGGAAACTAAATCCCTCTGTCCCGACATCCTGTCCCCACCCTCTGTCCAGACTGGGAGCTGATCCATCTCCTGCTCTCTGCACTCTCCCACGTGCTGGCTCCAGAAAAACCAAATTTTTACTTTGTTTTTCCCCTGTTCTTTCCTACTGAGAGAAAGCCCAGACCCCATTAATCCCCTTTCTAGGACAGCTCTCTCCCGTAGCTCCTCCAAGGCCCAACTCCTGTCTCCTGTGCTGTCCCAGCCTCCCTCACCTGTGAGGTCCCAGTAAATGACAGGATTCTGGATTTATCCCCCCAGGGCCAGGCTGGAGGAGGATTTGCAGTGACTGGGAGCTGCTTCCTTTGTTCTCCGTGCATGTGTCCAAGCAGGATGCTCTGGGGAGTGTCCAGAAGCTCCCCCAATGCTCCCGTGAGACATTCCTGACCTCTCCGTCTCTGGTCTGTCTCTGACCTGTCACCTTCACACCTTTTCCCTGATTTTCATATTCCTTAGAGTCACCCGGGCTCTGAAATTCCTTGAATTATCCAATTGCTCCTTCATGACTTTCTTCACCCCACTGTGGTTTTCTCCACCTTTTTCACCTCTCCTGCATTCCTGTTCCAAATGGGAGGGCCCAGAGCTGCTCCAGTATCCAGGCGCAGGTTTATCATGGATTTACCAGCAGAGGTTTATCATGGATTTACCAGTATCACACACATTCCTGTGTGTCTGTCCTCCCTTGTCCTAATAACTCTATAATTCGATTTGCTTGCTTTGTGTGCTGTGCTGATGTATTCGTGGGACTGATAAAATCTCACTGCCTCACTCTGGAATGACAGTGATCCACTTGGAGCCCATCCCTGGAGACGCCTAATCAGGACTTCCCCCCTTGCATTTGGGTTTATTTAAATTCCACTTCACCTTTCTTTTCCTCACACTGTGATTCCATAACTCCTTCTTCTTGGTCCCCTGAGCAGCAATGCCCCAGCAGCAAACCCTTCCCTGGGCACTCTGCTCTTCTCCAGGCTGTTTATCCCAGAATTCCAGAATGGTTTGGGAGGGCCCTTAAATCCCACCCAGTGCCACCCCTGCCATGGCAGGGACACCTCCCACTGTCCCAGGCTGCTCCAGCCCCAGTGTCCAGCCTGGCCTTGGGCACTGCCAGGGATCCAGGGGCAGCCACAGCTGCTCTGGGCACCCTGTGCCAGGGCCTGCCCACCCTGCCAGGGAACAATTCCTGCCCAATCTCCCATCCAGCCCTGCCCTCTGGCACTGGAAGCCATTCCCTGTGTCCTGTCCCTCCAGCCCTTGTCCCCAGTCCCTCTCCAGCTCTCCTGGAGCCCCTTTAGGCCCTGGCAGGGGCTCTGAGCTCTCCCTGGAGCCTTCTCCTCTCCAGGCTGAACAATCCCAATAGCATTAAAAGCCACCTATTTTTTTCTGTTAATTTAAAGATTATATGCGTTGTTTATTAAGATATTTGTATTAATTATTTCAAGGCATTTGATACAAGTGTTGTCCAGCTTGGCCTTGGACACTTCCAGGACGGGGCAGCCACAGCTTCTCCGGGTGTTTATGGGAAGATGAGCCCCTGGACAGCCCAAACCCTGGCACAGGGACCCAGGCAGGTCCCTGCCTCCCTCCCTGGGATGGAGGATGACAACTCTGATGCTCCTCATTCACCCCCAACCCTTTCCTTCCTTCCAGCCCCTCACTCACCCCACGTGGACCTTCCCCTTTCTTCCCAAGGCAGCACAATTCCCCCCAAAACCCCTTGTGAGGGCCCTCCTTGCGTTCTCCTCAGATTTGGGGCCGACAGAACCCCCCAGGGCTCCTCTGGGGTGTGGCTGTTGGGGCTCCTTTGGTGACATTTGGCTTTCCCTCAGCTGCTCTGACTCTTTCCCCGAGTTCTCTGGACTTTCCAACGTGCTAGATAAACCAGGAAGGTGGAGAACATTCCCTGATCCTGTGCTGGCTTTAAAGCAGGCTTGCCCAGAGCAGCTGGTTTGTCCTTGAGCTCCCTGGGAGCTCATGTGGGAGCGCTGCCTGGTCTGGGGAGGTTTCCTGCCATTTTATCATTTTGTCTCCCAGCTTTCCTGCCTGGGTTCCTGTTAAGAGCACATCCTTGATAAATAGAGCCAGCCCAGGGGCTGATTTATTCCGAGACACCACCAGGGTCTCTTCAAACCCCGCGTGCCCTTTGCAGTTGATCAGCAGAGCACATCCTCCTGCAGGTGTAAAAAATGCAGGGCCAGGCCTGCAGCAGGAGCAGTTTCTGTTCTCTGCGACTTCACTGCAGTAAAATCAGAGGGTCGGGGCCTGCAAATTAAACTGCCTCAGGGTTCAGGGTTTAAACACCCTGCCCAGGGGGTGTGACAGCACCACCAGGCTGGGAAACAGCCTGTGAAACCTTTATGGGGCTGGATCTTATGAGCCAGCAGTGCCAGGCGCAAATATTTTATCCCGGGCAAAACCTCAGCTTCCATTTACTTCCCTCTCCTTAGGGAGGAGAGCCTCAGAGTTGCCAGGGTGATAAATCATCACTGTATTAATTTAATATTATAGGGAGAGCCATAAACACCTGACTCCCACTCTGGAGTCCATGGATCTCTCTGATGAATGGGGAGTTTCTGCTCCAAAGCCCTTCCTGTTAAACCCCACGCCTGGGGAATGCAGATGAGCGCCAGTGCAGCAGGCGGGCCGTGGGCAGCGGGTCCGTGGCTGCCGCAGCACGGGAGGCTTTGGGGCAGGGCTCATCACGTCCTCTGAGAGGGTTGTGTTAATCCATGAGGCAGTTAAACCCTCCAGGGATGCGAAGCTCTGTGGATGTGGCCCCCGGGGACACGGCGTAGCGGTGGCCTCGGTGATGTGGCTGTGACCAAGCAGGTTCTGTTTCTTCAGGAAGGAATCCATGGAGCAGCGGGGAAAACGCTGGAAAATTTTAGCTTTAGGACAACAGTTTGTGATCCCGCATTTGGGATTGATGCTGGGTTTTGTACCCTACAAAATAGCAGAGATTCCTGTGTCTCTGTGCTAATCCCCCACACATCTGTGGGGGTTTTACTCACATCTGTGACGGAAAGATCTTGTGCCAGCCAAGGCTTCCCGATTTCCCTATATCCGTGATTAATATGGACTGGGAGACGCCTGAGTTTTGAGCAAGAAGTGCCAGAATAAAGGATGATAACAGAGGTGCACTGTGACCCGGTCACATATTTGAGACACTCTCAAGGAGTGAAGATCCATCAGAAGATCCAGGACCATACCAGGGGATTTTGAGGAATGGGATGCTCCAAATGCCACCAAAGACCCTCAAAAGACCCTTGCTCATATCCAGAGAAGTTTCTAATGATCACAGAAATGTAATCAATATGGAATAGAAATATGAGGGGTATGTATTAATTTGAGGGCTATAACCTGGTCTGCAGGCTGGAGAATTCCCACACATCCAGCGCTGCTAATTACAAAATGTTGGCTTTCTAATCCAGCAAATCGATTGGAAAATTTATTCCCTGGTTTTTGGTGACACAGTGGAGCCAAGCCTTGCTAGAGGAGACACTGAACTCCTCTTCAGAAGCACTAAAAACATGCTCTGGATCATGTGCCTCTTTCCTTTTGTTCCCGTTTGAAATGGGAATTCAATTCCCTTTATCCCATAGGATCCCTGGCCGTCCCATCCCACAGCCAGCAGCCCCTGGCCCTGCCCTGAGGCCGTGGAGCCCCTTTATCCCACCAGGTGTGGCCCACAGCGCCCAGATATTCCGGATTCCCTCCTCCTGGAGGGAGGTGCTTCTGCTGGAAGGGTGAGACCCCCTCAAGCTTTTCCTCTGGGAGCTGAAGGGTCCCTCCATAGGGATGTTCCTGGGATGCGTTGGCCAAGGGGGTGGAGGAGACAAAGATTTGGTGCATGTTCCAACTGGTCCCTGATTTTGCTCCCACACCTCTCACTTTGTATTCCAGACTTGAACACTTGGAGAGACCTGGATACCATTCCGTTCATCCGGGAGAATTTTGCCCCTTACAGATCCTTTGTCCTTTTGTCCTTTAAAATCTGGGGATCGAGGTTGGAACTGGTCATCCACGCAGGAATCATGACAGAGAAATTCAGGAATCACGACAGAGACATCCATGGATGGAAAACAGTCTGGAATTTTCTGGATAAGAGGACAGTGAGCAGGACCAAAATGCTCCATGCAGGGATTGTTTGCATGGACACAGAACTCAGCTCAGGGATCTGATGGAGTTGCTCCAGTTTTTAAGCACTTTGGAGTTTTCTGCTTGAATAAATAACCCCAAAATACCTTCAAATGAAGACTTTTCACGGTGTGCAAAGCAGCTCTTGGAGACATCACCGTGACACCGAAACAAGTTGGACCTGATGATCTTCCAGGTCTTTTCCAACCTTATTCTGCGATTTGGAGTTCTAAGAAAATTGTTCTGGTTCAGCATCGGCCCCAAGACTGGTCCATCAGCACTTTGAACCTCCAGCTGTGGGGATTTTATGAGGAATTTTCTCTCTGCTTCTGTTGCCTGAAAGATCCTGAGCAAAAGTCATGGAAAATGAATCTGTGGAAAGGAAAACATCTTAAAAAAAAGGTCTGGAAAAAGGAGGAGGGAACAAATTTTTAATAAGGGTATGGAGAGAGAAGGGAACAGCTCAGATGAGAGCCGGGAACAACAAAAGAAGGCAGCCGGGAATTTCTGGTGTTAAATCTTGTTCTCTGAGAGGTAACATTTGGAATTGCTGACTCTACAGTTAGGGATATAACATCACAATCCAACCAGAATGCCCCTCTGGAAATGTCAGGACAAGCTCCAACAAACGGATTTAGAGGAATCCTGGACTGCGCTGGGAAGGGTGGAGAGCAGGAAGCAGCTGAGGAGGGAGAGGTTTGTGTTCCCCTATTCCCCAGTCTTGTCCATCCTCCTGGCTCCCTCCCTTCTGTCGGAGGTGACAGGAGATGCTCCCCTTGCTGGTCCTTTCTCCTGGAGCGGTGTATTATGGAGAGAGGAGCAATCCCAGCTCTCTGCTCATTCCAGGGATCTGTAACAATTCTGCAGGAGCAGCTGGGTCCCGCTGCAACGAGACGACACAAGAGGAAGGGCAGGGCCAAAATGGGAAAACCAAAGAAAGGGAAAGCCCCAGAGCCTCAGAGCGTGGGGACTCAGTTTTCCAGCTTGTCCATCTGTCACAGTAGGACACGGAATGGATTGACTCCATGGAGCTGTCAGCAGAGAAAGAAGCTTTATTTACAATCCCAGCAGTTTATTTTAGAACACGCTGTGTAATAAGGTCTGTCATTGCTCCATGGCACTGACACTGCTCTCCATTGGTTCAGGAATAGGAAACAACCCCTGGGGACAGTTGTTCTGGCAAAGGGAACACTGTTTGCTGNAATGGTCAGCGAGCTGAAATTCTCTCAGGCTCAGAAATATGGAGCCCACATCCTCCCTCCACTTTCATGTTCCCAGAGCACCCGTCCCTGCCAGACCAGGGGTGGATTAGGCTGTGGAACCTCCCTGGGACAGACAGGAGTGGGAAACAGAGGGGCTTTTTCCCAAGTGCATGATCTTCCCGTCCTCTGGATTCCCTGCAGGCACTCCGCAGACATCAGTGTCCCACAGCTGCTCTGGCATCTCCACATCACGGAATTCCAGAGGGATTGAGGCTGGAACGGAGCAGAGGGGTCGGTGCAGCCCGCGGCGCCCCAGCAGGGCCAGCCCCGAGCACGGGCACAGCAGTGTGTGCACACAGCTCTGCCACAGCCCCGCCAGCAGAGCCCACAGCCCCTCGGGGCTCTGCCCAGCGCTGGGCACTGCCCGGGCACAAGTTCTGCCTCCTGGGCACGGCCAGGCCTGGGCTCAGGCCCTGCCCGCGGCTCTGGGGCCATTGCTGGGGCTGGGGCAGAGCCCGGGGCTGCTCTGCCCTCCCTGCACACAGGGACGGGCTGGGATGGACTGGGATGGACTGGGATGGACTGGGACGGACTGGGATGGACTGGGACACACTGGGACACACTGGGACGGGCTGGGACAGACTGGGACAGACTGGGATGGACTGGGATGGACTGGGACACACTGGGACAGACTGGGACGGACTGGGACAGACTGGGACACACTGGGACAGGAAGGGAAAGGCTGGGACACACGGGGACAGACTGGGATGGACTGGGATACACTAAGACACACTGGGAGAGTCTGGGACAGACTGGGACACCCAGGGACACCCAGGGACACCCAGGGACACCCAGGGACACCCAGGGCTGAGGGCCCCTCTCCGCTGGGGCTCCTCTCCAGGCTGAGCAGCCCCAGCTCCCTCAGCCTCTCCTGGGCACGGAGCTGCTCCAGGCCCTTGCTCAGCTCCAGGAGCTCCTGTCCCTGCTGTGCTGAGGGTCCAGGGCTGGACACAGCGCCCGGAGGTGCCTGCAGGGCTGGGCACAGGGCAGGATCGCCCCTGCCCTGCTGGGAATGCTCTTGCCGATGCCCCCAGGATCCCATTGGCTCCTTGTCCCCAGGCCAGGTCAGGGACAGCTCCTTGCCCACTGGACACTGCTGACCCACGTGGATACCCCTTAGCTCCATCTCCATGTTTTATTCCCTATAATTAGCGCAGTATGGGGGCAGAGCCTTTCTCCAGTCTTTTCCTGCAACTGCACAAATCCAAGGAAGAAGTGGAGACAGCAGCCTGAGGAAGGGCTGGAAAAGTGCCTGACTCTTTTATTAATTCCCTGAATTAATGGGGAATGCAGGAGTTCGCCTGATAAGCACCCAGGGAATCGTCAGCAAGAGAGATGATGGTAATCCCTCAAAGGACAACGCAGAGGTACAAAAGCCACCTGAGGGATTGATAAGACACCGGGGGGAAAGATAAGCAGGACAGGAAATATCCAAATATATCCTCCAAAAATAACGGCAGTGCTCCTGTGGAGAAAGGTAACCAGCTAAAAAGAGCATAATGACCCCTGATGGACAATTCCAGCCATTGGGAATGCAGATTTTGGGATGTAAGGGGCCCATTTCGGGTCTCTAATGAGGAGTCTTAGCTCAGTGTCCTTGGGTTTGGTCAGCTGGGAAGCTGAACCACACGTGGTGCACTGCTGCTGGGAAGGGTCTGGAGTTGGAATGAATCCCAGAGTGAGGAAAACCACTTTTGTGGGATGTATCGGGATGAAGCCAAACTGCCCCCTGGGCTCTGGACAGTGGCAAGAGCTGAGGGACCTTCCCCCAGCACAGGGAAGTTGATCAGCAGCTCCCTGTCCAGTCTGGAGCTCCACCAGCTGCTGGGAGATGCTGAGAAGCTCTGTGGGATCCCCTGGAGACACCACAAGGTGTCCCAGGGCTTGGAGCAGAGGTTCTACCACGAGACACTGCGGAAAGGCAGGAAAATCGCCCAGAGCAGCTGTGGCTGCCCCTGGATCCCTGGCAGTGCCCAAGGCCAGGCTGGATGGGGCTGGGAGCAGCCTGGGACAGCGGGAGGTGTCCCTGCCCGGGGCAGACGAGCTTTAAGGTCCCCTCCCACCCAAACGATTCCACGACTCCATGAAATCCCGTGAGGTGCCAAGCTCCCACCTCCCCCGTGCTGGCACAGCCTGGGCAGCAGGAGCAGCCCCTCCTGTGACCCTGGGGGAGCAGATCCAGGGCAGGGCTGGGATGTCCGACCCACTAATGACCAGGAGAGGTGATTGGAACAGGAATGAAAAAGTGCGGAAGAACGGCAGGAACGGGGAGAGATCCAGCCCAAAAGGGCCGAGTGCTGCCTTGTTGTGGGCAGCCCGTGGTGTTCACCCAGCCAGGGGAATTCCAGGAGGAATTTGGGCTTCCCTGAGGCTTCCCTGAGCACCCTCTCTGCGGGAAATCGGCCCTGCCTGGCCCTGGGGAGCTGAGCTCTCCCTGTTTCCGCTCACACTCCAAGGGGCGTGAGCAGTGGGACCCGTCCTGGTGGGATGGGGCTCCAAAGGCTGCGCTCCAGAAGAGCTCCAGCTCCTTCCAGGCCACAGGTTTGAGTGTTTGGGGGCCAGAGACCCCCAGGATGGCACAGCAAGCACTGCCAGCTCCAAGAGAACATTCCCAGGGAATCTATTTCCTTGTACTGCAGGACGTTGTTGTGCAGTTTGTGAGGCTGCCTTGCTGGTTGTGAGTAATTTATGTATTTATTATGTCCCCTGGCAGTGCTGTTTTACTAAAGCTGTCTTTTTTTTTTCTTTTTCTGGTGCTCTTTCATCCCTGTGGGAATTGAGCTGATATCTCCTTAAAGAAAACAGAGCTCTTTCATATCTCCGCAATGGGATTTTAAGTGGAGTAATGCAGATGAAGGGCAGCACACAAACACAATCCCGCTTTGTATCTTAAATAAAAAATACCTTTCTCACCAAGGCAGGCAGCGGGGATTTTTCTCTCAGGCTTTCCACTGAAAGTGTTGGCTCTTAAAGGACTTCCCTCTGTGTCTCCAAGCAATTCCGAGCACATTCCCCCCGCACAGTTCTGCTGGGTAAAATACAGGGAGGCTTTTATCAAGTGTCTTTTGTGGATCCCAGGGCTTCTCCAGGTGCTAAGCGGGGCTTAAGGAGATGTCAGAGTGTTTGGAGGGAAAGGAAGGGAGAGGGGTGCAGGGGAGCTCCCAGACACTGATGCTGGGAAATCACAGCCTGAAGGAGCTCCGCCTTGAGCTCCACCTTGCCCTGCGGGAGCCTCTTGCTGCCCCTGGGTCACTCGGGTGCCTGGATCCACTCTTCCCCAGGCTGGCAAAGGCTTTCAGCAGGGATCTCGCAGGAATTTTGCTGCTGCTGCTCTTCCCCGTGCTCGTGGAATGAAGGGAGGGCAGAGACCTCTCAAACCCCTGCAGAGCCAGGGGAACATCTGATGTTGTTTGTCACACACACAGACACACACTCACTTGATCAGAAGGCATAAAACTGATTTATTTAAGGAGGTCTGACTCCATTTTATAGCATTTCTACAAAGGCCAGGGACTGGGGGAGAAGGCTGACACCTCTCCCCATCCCATTGGTCAGGACAACTGTCCATCAGCTGTCCACATCTCTAAGAACAGGAATGAAAACTTTCCTTGAAACGACAATAATATTGTCTTTGTTTGCATCACCCAAAGCGTGAGAAGAAACCCAGACCATGAAACTGTGAAACAGAAGAGAAGGCTGAAAAATCAGGGCGACAAACACCCACGAGCTGCCCTGACGAGCTGAGGGTGCAGAGCCCACGGTCGTGTCCTGGCCCCGCTCCTTGGTGGAGGGCTCAGGCTGGAAAACCGGGAGTGGGACTGGTGAGGGAAGTGCAGGGAGGGGAGCGATTTTCCTGAGCCTGTGCTGCATGTGGGGAGAGAAGAGCTGCTCCCTGCGGAGCGGAGATGTGAGGGAAGTTGTCTTTGCGGGGAATAAACCTCCATGGCCTCCCTCCTGGCATGGGTTCAGGGAGGATTCCTGCTCTGCCGTGCTCTGGGGGCTTCCAGGGAAGCTGCTGACCCTGTGTCCGGCTCTTTCTGGGGAGTCTCACTGTCACTGGGCTTCGAGCCTCCCCTGCCAGTCACACGTGAGGCTCTCAGGGTGCAGATGAGAGGATTTGTCTCAAAATGGGATGGGAGGAGAGGAGAGGAGAGGAGAGGAGAGGAGAGGAGAGGAGGTCCCACCTCTCCCCCAGAGGAGGGCTCTGGGTTCAGGAGCAGGTCCCAGTGCCAGGGGGTCCCGGGGGGGTTTGTGCCCAGCAGCAGCTCTGACCTCACTGGCAATCCCTGGGAAGCAGTGGGACCAGTGCTCCCCTGCCACTCCTTTGGCACGGAGAGGAAGGAATCTGGGGGTTAGCATCAGGTTGAAATCCATCGGCTGGGTGTGCTCCAGTGTCAGGGAGAAGGGGTAGAAGGAGCCTGCTGCTCTTGGCTCTGCTTCCATGGGCAGGATCCCAACTTTCAGCTCCGATAGTTCTTCCCTCGTGAGACTCTGCAGCCCAGGATGAGCCCTGGCCAGGAGAGGGACCCTGCTGGTCCAACCCTTCTGTTGGTGGCCCTGGTTTTGGAGCCCTGAAGCCGATGGTGACCACGTCAGCCACGAACCTCTCTCCTCCCTCCTTGTCACTGGTGGCTCTGCCCGAGCAGGGGCTTGGGGAGGTGACTCCAGAGGTGCCCACCAACCTCAGCCTGGTGATCCTGATCGGAGCTGGAACCTGACCTTCAAGGTCCCCTTCCAACCCAAACCATTCCATGATCCTGTGATCCTGCCCCCCAGGGCAGCAGCTCTGTGGTGGAACTGTTATCCCCGGGTCCGTTTTTACTGACACCACGAAAATCTGAGGCTTAAATCCCAAGAAACGAGGTGTTCAATCACAGCCCCAAAATCTCAGGATGACAGGCAGAGCCCCAGAGAAACCCTGACACAAGGTGGGAGGTGCAGCAGCAGGGAAACACCGAATTTTCCCTGCTGGAGAGCAAGCACAGGTTCAGCAGCCGGCAAACTTCAACATTCTGGGCTCATATCTGCCCATAATTTATTACCCTGGTGAGCAGGACTAAATCAGAGCTGCAGCAACACTCAGCTCTCAACAGCCCCCTCAATCAGGGAGCTCGGAGCTCTGTGGAGCACACAATTAACCTTCCACTACCAAAGGAAATTACAACAGGAGGCAAGAACAAGTCAGAACCTTCCCTCAAAAAAACCAGGGCTGGATTCCACCCTCGTGCTGCTGCTCAGCCTCACTCACCGGAGCATAAATAGGGAATGAGGGAAGGAAAAAGGAGAAAAGAGAGGAGCAAAGGAGCAAACACAGGGAGAGGAGGAGCAGAGTCTTACGGGGAGGGAGGGAAGGAGGTGAGGGATGGCCTTGGGCTCTTTCCAGGCATCATCCCCGCTTCCATTCCTGCAGCTTTTTGGAGGCTGTCCTGGGACCAGCCGTGAGGTCAGATCTTAGCAGCTGAAGGGATGCAGCACTTGCAGGGGTGCACAGGGAGTCTGATGAACACCCCCAGCAAACCCCTGATTTAATTTCCCCCCGTCTGGGTTTCCTTTCCCAGAGCACCGAGTGCCCTCAGGAGCAGCATTGGCAGCTCTGCTGGGGCACTCACACATTTCTGTGACTCATGGAGAGCCAATTCCACAACTCATTCCCAGGCGCGTCCGCAGTGACAGCTGAGCTGCAGGGTTGGATTTGCCGCTCCAAGAACACTTGGTGTGGACACTGAAGGACAAAGGGCCGCGTATCCCATGTCCAGCCCACTCATTCCCTTCCCCTCCTTCCGGGGCTGCGTTATTCCCCTTCAGGCTGGTGACATCTTTGGGCATGCAGCAGCATCACAGCGGTGTCACAGTCACAGTCACAGCAGTGACTCACCCCCTGCCACTGTCTTGGAGCCTGCCCCTGGAAATGATCCATTTCTCCTTATTAAATCTCGGGCCTTCCAAGAGAAAACTCCTCCCTCCATGGCTGTGCCGCAGAAACAATTCCACTAAACTTCATTTTGTTGCTCCCATGGGTGCTGGGCCACGAGGGGAGTATCAGCAAGGATGGACAGCATGGAGAAAGGAATTGGGGATGCCCAGAGCAGCTGTGGCTGCCCCTGGATCCCTGGAATGTCCAAGGCCAGGCTGGACCCTGGGGCTGGGAGCAGCCTGGGACAGTGGGAGGTGTCCCTGCCATGGCAGGGGTGGCACTGGGTGGGATTTAAGGTCTCCTCCCACCCAAACTGGAATTCTGTGGGGAGAGGAGATGCCCAGGGGTTACTGGACAGAAAAGATTGCCACAGACACCTGCAGTGACAGCCACACCTCTGGGACACCTGGCAGCACAATTCCCACACTCAGAGCTCTTTGCAGGCACCTTCGTCCTCCAGTGAGGTTCTCTTGAATCCAGCAAACAAAGATTTATTTCTCTATGCAAATTCAGAGCTTTCAACAGAGGCGATTTTCTCTCTCATTCTTCGAATGAATTGCTAAAATCCAAGGTTTGCCGGCTGGAGCCCTGAGGCAGGGCACAAAGGTGGTGTCACACCCCAGGCACAGCCCTGGAGGTGCCCAAGGAACATTCCTGAGCAGGACTCGGAAAGGGAAACAGCCCGGAGGCGAAGCAGGGAGAAAAGGCGGTTCCCAGGTTCTTGAAGATTCCCAGATCCCTGGGGAAGTCTGTGGTGTCTCACAAACCGGTTTGGCTGCGCTTGGTCGGAATTTGTGGCAGAGGCAGATCCTGCTGTGCAGCTCCAGTGGCTCCAGCAGTGCCAGGGAATCATGGAATTCCTGCGCACCGGGCCTGAAGAAACCGGGATTTTGCTCATCCCCCACCGAGAGAATCCCGTGTGCTCAGCTCAGACCTTTGCACCAACCCCCAGTGAGAGACACCTCAAATATCCCCCCTCCTTTTCCTCATCATGGCCTCACAGCACACCCACTGTCACCCTGCTCCCACACTCAGGTGACAGGATGCTTTGTCACCTCCGCAGCTCCTTTCCTACAGTTCCAAGTGGCGCCGATCTCCCTCCATCACCTCCCAAATTCCAGTGGTGACAGCTCCGATTTCCTTCCAAATTCCTGTTTTCCTGAGCGCTCCCACTCCTGCCCTGTTGGAGCCCAGGGCGGGTGGAAAACCCCTCAGACTGCCCTGGGGGTGCCAGACCCTGCCTGGGACCCCAGGAAAGCTTTGCCTTTGGCCTCAGTCCATGGGAAAAACTGCCAACACTCAGAGATTAATTGAAAACAACAAAAATTTAAAATAAATANGAAAATCCCGCCACTGCCCCTCCAATCTCAGCCACATCCGCGCTCAGCTTTGCAGGAAAAGCCTGGATGTGTGCAGAGGAACAGGCTCTGTCCCTCCCTGCCACGCAGGGCCATCCTGGGATGTGTCCCTGCAGTTCTGGGTGTTCCCTGTGCTCTCCCCAGGGCAGCTGAGTTTTCTCTGTTCCCTGGAATCCTCATCCACGCCATCCATCCATCACTGCTCACCTGAGCACGAGGCCTGTTTTGGCTGCCATGAAAGGGCATTAAATTGATTTTATGTGATTTGCTCTTGACAAATCAAACTTGGCTGTAATTCCCTGCCTCATTATCTCCCAGGTGTTCACAAGCACTTTGCCAGATAACATGTTCCCATTCTTGTCCTGGGTATTTCAGGCAACAGATCCCCATTTTATCCTTTTTTTTAAAAGATCGTCTAAGCATTTATTTTTTCCTGACCTCCCAAATTTTCTCCACACACATTCTAAGATAAAAACCAAGTGCTCCGAGATTGATTCAGCCTCTTTTAAGCACCGCACGGATAATGCTGGCAGGGCCAGGCAATTTGGGATCCCCTAATGGCCCTAAGGGCTCCCTGCTCCATCCTTCTCCTGCTGCAGAGTGAATTCTGTCCCCTTTGTCACCGGAGCTGTTTGTTCACCCTGTCATTGTCACTGGCTCCTTTAGTGAAGGCTGAAACAACAGCAGCGGAAATTCCTTTGCCTGGGGCATCATTGCTTAAGACTCCAGGAAAAGTCTCTTTTGCCTTTTTCTCACTGCTGATTTCATTACAGAAATTTTCCTCATTAATTTTTATCTCCCTCACTGCTGGCTCCCTGTGCCTCATAAAATCCTAATTCATTCACGGAGAAGGAGACACGGTCCGAGTGGAAGCTGCGGCCACATCCATGCTTAATTTTCCCCGTGTCTCATCTCCATCATGTTTTTATCTCAGCTCCAAGCCGGGAATGTGGCGGTACCCATTTCCCATGGGATGCAGACTGAGCAAACCCCTTTCTCCCATGTTCCTGAGCTTCCTGCTGCTGCGACAGCAAATCCCCTCAGCATTTCCTGGGGCAGCTTTCTACCACACCGTGTTTATGTCGAGTTCTGTGGCCGTGCAGGGAAAGCACTCGGGGCTGGAACCCAGAGGTTTATCCCAGCTCAGCTCAAGTGGTGCCGATCCAGGGAACCCCCAAGGGGAGCAGAGGGGCAGGCACTGATCTCTGCTCCCTCCTGGGACAGGGACAGCGCCCAGGGCAGGGCCAGAGCTGGGCCAGGAGGGATTGGGGATGGTTTTTAGGGAAAGGTTCTTCCCCCAGAGGGGGCTGGCACTGCCCAGGCTCCCCAGGGAATGGGCACGGCCCCGAGGCTGCCAGAGCTCCAGGAGCCTTTGGGCAGCGCTCCAGGGGTGCCCAGGGTGGGGTTGTTGGGGGGTCTGGGCAGGGTCTGGGGCTGGATCCATGATCCTGGGGGTCCCTCCCAGCTCAGGATATTCCAGGATTGTGTGATTTTGGTAACTACAGCGGGTAACAGCCCTGGGCTGGGACACACAGGATCATTTTAAAATAAACCAGAAGCATCCTGCACAGGCCCGAGTGGAGTCTAAAGGCGACATCAAACGAACGCAGCATTTCCACACCCAGGCGATGACGGGGCGCGGGGACATCCGTGGGGCACAGGATGGCTCCCAGAATTTCTGAGCTCACCGGGAATGCGGAGCTTTTCCACACCCGCAGAGCCCCGGGATGCGGCCCCGGCCGAGGTTCCCGTGCTCCGACACTCGCCTTAATCCCCAGCGCAGCCAATTATTCACTGTCGCTGCCACCGGCTGGGCTCGAGGCGCCTGCTCTTCCCCACGGTGCGNAAGGGTCTCCTCCAGTCCCACCGGTCCCACACAACTGCCCAAAGTTCCCGTTGTGCTGCAGAAACATCTCCTGCCATGCAGGAACATCTCCAAGTGATTTGCACCCATGGGATGGGATGTGGACGCACAGGGAGGTTGAGGAAGCACAAACTGGGGGGGGAGCTCTGAGCCCAGCAGGGCTCCAAGGGCAGAACTGGGGGTGTAAAAACATTCCTAGCTAATAATTAGGATTACTAGGAAAGAATGTTTTAGGGAAGAGAAAGCTCAGGGTGATTTGTGCACCCCTTAAAACCGAGCTTAAACTTGAGTTTGGCTGAGCACTGGTTAAGGCCAGAGCAGCACTCTCACATCAGCTCCGCTGTATAAAAGTAATTGATGGATTTCTCCACTCCTTAACTTTCCGTGTGCTGTCACATTTTGATTTCATGCCCAAATAAAAATCTATTGGGCAGGAATGGAGTGCAATAGCCCTGGAATGGATGCAAACAATTCCAGCGGCAGAATGAAGTGCAGGGGTTTGGCTGCAGGTGGGAATCCTTGGGCTCCGTCAGTCCGGGGGGGATGAATCCTTCGCTCCCACTAAATAAATAAAGGCTTGCAGAGAATCACTCGGGGGATGTCGAAATATATTTGAGTGGGGCCGTGCCAACGCCGAGCTGTAAAGCAGAGCAGGGAGGTTTCACCTTCCCCTGCCCCTCAGAAACAGGGAAAATGGACTCCGAAAGCCGAGCTCGTGGCGCTGCTCCTCAAAAGGGAAGAGTGAGAGTCAGGCAAGGCTGGTGGGGACTGGGTGGAAATGCTGCAGGGGTGGAACAGGGGCGGGGGTGGAGTTGGGACCACCCAAACCCAAGTCCAGCCACGGGCCTGCAGCCCTATAAACACATCCAAGCACATTCCCTGGAGTTCACTGCGGGTATTGAGGAGCAAAGGGGGGCGGAAGAGCCCCCCGCGGATGCTCCAGCTGCTGCTGGGGCTCAGAGCCACTCACCCCAAACCAAAAATGGAGTTTAATTCTCCTAATGCAGCAGCGCAGGAAATAAATCCCTTCCCAGGCAAGTGGATGATGCAGGGAGTTTGCAGGACACCCCCAAATTCCCATTTTTCCCCAGGGATTAAAGGAGTCATTTCACTCTGGAAGGTCCCTGCTGGCAGTGCTGGATTTGAATCTTGTGTTTCGGGGCAGCCTCCGAAATCCTAAACCAGCCTGAGCTGGGCAGAGAGCGAGGAAAATGCCCAGAATTCCCAATCCAAAGGGTTTTAAAAGGTTCAAAGCTCCCAGTTTCCGAGGCCCAGCTGCCGGAGCTCCTGGCTGCCAAATGAAGGAGGGAGAGAAATTGGATAATCTGCGCCAGATGCTTGGGGTTTTTTTTCCAAGCTCATTCACTTCAGCTGCAATGCTGGCGGGCTGGAAGCCGGCCAGCTCCTGCTGCTGCTCCGGGGAGCAGCTGGAGGCATTCCCAGCAGGATGCAGCAGCAGGGGAGACCTGCCCTGTTTTCCGATCACTGTCGGGAAACAAATTGTCCGTGACAGGGAAGCAAGGAAGCAACTCTGGATGCGTGGGGAAACAAAACGCCCCAGACACGTGTGGTGATTCCTGCAGGAAATGATCCCCTTGGAAAAGCTTCCTGGCTCTTCCAGGTCTGTCTGCAGCAGGGGCAAGGTGGGATTGGGTCTGTTTACAAAGCTTTCAAAATAAAGGAATAAGCCCCCAGCCTGTCTGGGTTTTGGATGGAGGGAATCCTGCAGTTTTTCCTGCTGTGTTTTAATCTCTTCCCAAGAGAAACGTGATGGATGTAGCACTTGGGGTTGGAGTTCTAATGTCAGACAAGTGTCTGCTGCTGATTAATTCAGATTGGAACAGATCCAGACTGCTTTTCTCTGAGGGATGGAGGCTGCACCCTGCAAAATCCCCCTGGAAAAGGGTTTTCCTTCATGCAATCCTGATCCAGTATGGTGCCTATAAAAAAAAAAACAACCCAAACCATTCCTTGATTCCATGATTTGATCTCCTCCTTTGGAGCTGCTCATGAATTTGGAAGCACCTTTTCAGGAACAAGGGCTTGAAATGAGGTCGCACGGCCAGGATGCAGCAGGACGGATCCTTGGGCAATTCAGGGCTTCTCCATCACGGAAAACACTGCAAGAACATGGATGTTTTTCCCCCTAAATAATCTGCAATCCCCATTTCCCCCTCCTCGGTGTGCGGAGCAGCGGCAGAGTGAGGCTCTTTCCCCATTTCCCAGGAGAGCCGTGGTCTGGGCACAGCCCGGGCTGTGGGAATGTGCAGCTCCTGGTGGCTGGGGCTGACACTGGGGCCCAGGAGCAGCAGATTCCAAAATCGAGACCCCAAAATGCAAATTCGAGAGCCCAAAACATTGCCCTGCAAATCAGAGATGGAGGGGGAGCCCTCAGAGGTACCAGATAACAGAGACCTCTCAGCATCGTCACAGCTGATCCCTGTGGCTCTGATCCCATCCCCGGAGCAGCTTGGGAGGCTCCAGCCTTGGAGATTTCCAAGCCCAAACTGGCCAAAGCCAAGCCCAAACTGGCTAAAACCAAGCCCAAACTGGCTAAAGCCCTGCCCAACCTGACCTCACCTTGTTGCTCACTGTGCTTTGAGCCTGAGGCAGGATTAGGGACCCCCTGAGATCCCTTCTAGGCTGAATTCCCCTCTTATCCCGTGGGTATCCCTCCTTCCAAGGCTTCTTGGACTTTTCCCGGCTCCAGAAATGGAAACAGAACCCAGAAGCTTCCCTCCTCCTTCTCCAGGTGCTCTCGGAGACGGGAACGAGCAGCTCAGACCTGCCTGGAACACTCAGGGCTGAACGGCGGTGGATTCAGAGCATGTGAGAATCACAGATTTCTGCAGCTCCTCCCGGTTTTTCCCTGTTCCAGCCCCATTCCCACAGCTCTGCCTCTCCTTCCCAAGAATTCCAGCTCTGCAAAGGCAGAGGGGAGGCATCAAACACTTCCCTTTGTGCCTTCCCTGGGGAATTTTCACTGCCCAAGGAGTAGCAGATGAATTTTTCCTGTTTTTGAGGAGTGCTGAGAAGGATTTATCAGCACTCCTCATGTCCCTGCTGATTGTTTTCCTTCTCCTGCCTTTCCCTTGCTTTTTACACCTGGAAATGTTCCTCGTATTTCTGTGGGATTTTTCTTCCCCAGGTTGGCCTTTTCCATCCTCTTTTCATGGAGCAGCTTCCCTACGCTGGGATGGTTGGACCTGATACACTCAAAAAATTTTCCTTGTTCTATTCCCAGAAATCCTCTAGAATTATTTTTCCCTTATGTTATTTTTCTCCCAAAAAACCCTCCCTTCCCCAGTTCACTTTTATGATCTCTGCCCTATTTCCTGGCCCTCATCCCCAGAGCATTTCTCACCTCTGAGCTCCCTCTCCCAAATTCCCTTGGTTTGCAGCTGTTTTTTTATGGAGAGCTCACCTGCCCCACAGGATTGTCCCCAATTTCCAAGGATACAACACGGAACGTTTTCCAGGTCAGCCAAATACCACCAGCAACACCTGAAATGCAAATAAGGGATAACGAAATGCAAATATTGGGCCAATTCAGGAAGGAAAAAAAGCAAAGGGCCCCTCCCAAAATATCCCAGCAAACACAAACTGCCGAGGAAGAGCACAGGAAAGGCTGAGCCTGAGGACTTGGCAAACACTGGCTTAAGGCACTTCAGCAAAGCCCAGGGTCAGGTTTAACCCTGAGAGCAGTATTAACCTTGGATGCAGGTTTAGCCCTGGGTGAGGTTTAGCCTTGGGTGCAGGTTTAATCCTGGGTGCAGGTTTAATCCTAGGTGAGGTTTAATCCTCGGTTCAGGTTTAATTCTGGGTGAGGTTCACTCTGTCTTTCCTGCCTTTGGGCCCATCTTTCCCCCCCCTAGTTTTACCCATCCTGCTCCTTTCCAGGCAAATCTTGCCAGCTCTCTTCCTTCTTGACTCTCCAGGAAGAAATTTCCCCTTCTAATCCTTAGTGCTGAATTTATGGAAAAAATTAGAGAGGCAGAAGGGTGAGATTATCCAGGACTTCAAACTGGGCAGAGCTTCCTGACTGCACTGGAATTGGGCAGGGATTTTCCCAGGAAAATTTCCCAGTTAGTTTGGTCCTAACAGAATTCCAGGTGCCAGAATTCCCGTTTTTATTAAATGGCAGCATCCCTGATGTTAGCTGGATGGTGCTGAGCCAGCAAAGTGTTGGATACCTTCCCACCATCCTGGATATTCCAGCATTCCGTGCTCCAGCCCTTCCATGCCACCTCACTCCAAGGCAGCCCAGCCAGCCCCACTTCCAGCTGCACCCGGATCAGTTCTGAGGGTTCTCCTCCTTCCCGTGATGTCCAGCCCAGGAATGTCACTGGGAAAGTTGTTTTGGAAGCGACACTCTTGGGCTGGTGCCCTCATGGGTCACCAAAGCTGCCGGAAGATCTCTGGGAGATGGAAAAGAACTTTCGGGAAAGCCCTGACAGGGTGCAGAGCTCATTCCCAGGGCAAAGATTCCCAGTCCAAGGGAGAGGTGTCCCAGCCTTTGGCCCCATCACTCCCAGAGCCGTGGCTGAGGTCACCCCGGGTGGGATGAACACACACACACACACTTTGTCTGGTGAGAAGGCGTGAACTGTTTATTACAAAATCTGACTCCATTTTATAGTAGTTCCACAAAGGCCAGGGATTGGGGGAGAAGGCTGACACCTCTCCCCATCCCGTTGGTCAGGACAACTGTCCATCAGCTGTCCACAGCTCTAAAACAAAGAATGTAAACTACCTTGAATTAAGGAAAACATTGCTTTTATTTATAACACTCGCGTGTGAGAAACAACCTAAGAACTATGAACTGTGAGACACAAGAAGGCTGAAAAATCAGGGTGACAATGATCCAGGGAAACTCCTTGGGGACAGTGCCCGTGACCCTCAGCAGAGCTGGATGCCCTGGGGAAACTCGGGATATATCCAGAGGCACTGGCAGCTCCAGGGCCTTGTCACTGCCCAGTCCCTTGGGAAGCTCTTCCCACAGCTCCTCCTCATTTTTCCTTTTTGCTCTTTATGCTGATTCCAAGACTTCCAAACTGGGAGGAATGTAAATGAGAGGAGAACGCTGGAATATTTAGAGACCAGATGAAAAACCTCGGGATGAGACTGGGAATCAGCTGACATCTCATCTGACCCAGAAGCTTTCCAAGACTCCCGAGTCCATGGGTGTCGCCCTGATTTTTTTAGCCTTCTCTTCTGTTTCACAGTTTCTTAGATTGTTCTCACGCATGGGGGTTGTAAACAGAGGCAATGTTTTCATAAATTCAAGGAGAGTTTTCATTCCTGTTCTTAGAGCTAAGGACAGCTGATGGACAGTTGTCCTGACCAACGGGATGGGGAGAGGTGTCAACCTTCTCCCCCAGTCCCTGGCCTTTGTAGAAATACTATAAAATGGAGTCAGATCTTCTTAATAAAATAGTTCATACCTTCTCACCAAAGTGTGTGTGTGAGTGTGTGTGTGTGACGATCACACGGGAAGCTCTTGGACTAAAGAATTCCTGCAGCCATCCAAGCAGGCCCCATTTAAATCCAAGATATCCCCATTAAAATCAAACTCCAGTGGAAAGGCAGTTTTCCAGTGACAAGATGCAAATTAAAGAAGGAAGAAGTGTTTCCAGAGGAGCTGTCTCATCTCGAGGTGGGAAGAACAGGCTCTCACTCCCCTGGGATCCAGCAGAGCCCACTCAGCCCTGGGAATGAAAATGCTGGAAAACAAATCCCTGCTGTTTGGAGGGGCTGGAAGGGGAGGAATCATGGAAGGTGAGAGCTCTCTCCACTCTGCCTGGAATTCTCTCCTGAACTGCAGAGTGCGGGAGCAGCTCCGTGTGCTGAGGGGGCTCATCCCAGAGCATCCCGGAGTGCCCAATTCCACTCCCAGGGGAGGAGCCTTGGGAAGGGCGGGTGACCTGTCCAAAGTGACCTCTCCAGGGGTCACAGGAAAGCAGCTCCTGGTTCCCGTGGGCACATTCCTGACTCAGGAATGCTCCAGGGCACATTCCTGGCACAGGCAGGTCCCTGCTCCAGCCACAGCTCCTGTTTTGTTCTGCATTCAGGGATCCAGAGCAGCAGCGTTTCCTGTCTCACACCTTTCAAGCACTCATTTCTTCTGAAGATGAAAAAGCCTGGATAAACAGGCTTGGTGTCTTAATTTCCCTGGCACAATTTTTGGAAAGTGTGTTTCAGCTGGGGGTGCTCACCTGGAGAGGAAAAGGTTCCAGGGAGAGCTCAGAGCCCCTGCCAGGGCCTACAGGGGCTCCAGGAGAGCTGGAGAGGGACTGGGGACAAGGGCTGGAGGGACAGGACACAGGGAATGGCTTCCCAGTGCCAGAGGGCAGGGCTGGATGGGAGATTGGGCAGGAATTGTTCCCTGGCAGGGTGGGCAGGCCCTGGCACAGGGTGCCCAGAGCAGCTGTGGCTGCCCCTGGATCCCTGGCAGTGCCCAAGGCCAGGCTGGACACTGGGGCTGGAGCAGCCTGGGGCAGTGGGAGGTGTCCCTGCCATGGCAGGGGTGGCACTGGGTGGGTTTTAATGTTCCTGCCAACCCAAATGATTCCAGGATTCCGTGATTTCCACCTGGGCAGGGATTTGAAGGGTGTGCCACACAAAGGACAGAATAAGCACAGCCCCCAGCAGAGAAGTTATTTGGGATTTCTTCCATCCTGCAGAGTCCCAAGGAGCAGCTTGTGCAAGCTCTTCCCTAAAATAATCTCCAGCCTTCTGTGGGTGGCAGTGAAGCAACAATTTTCTCTTCTCTCTCTCTTTCGTCCCCAGAGAGAATACTTTTTTGGGAGCACATTTGATTCTCAGCTGTCTCAAACTGTCTCCAAATCCCACACTTCCCCATGTGAGCTGAATCCTGCTTTTACCTCACTTTATAGGGCCTTCATTTGGGTCCTATTCATTTATATGATTCCTTGACAGAGCAGTAATGGAGTGGGATAAAAGGTATGGCTGGCTGTGTCTTCTGGAATAAAAGGATCAAATCTTTTACATTCTGTAGAATTTTACTGGTTTTATTTTCCTTTTCAAAACCATGGAAAATGGATTGAAACACTTTTTTTTTTTCTTTTTCTTTTTTTTTTTTTTTTTTTAGGGGGGTGTCTCCTTGCATTGGGATGAGTCAGTGCGAAAACCCAGGAAGGTTTTTGGTGTCATCACTTAAGCTCAGCACATTTTTCTGTGGCTGCCCCATCCCTGGAAGTGTCCAGGGCCAGGTTGGATGGGGTTTGGAAGAACCTGAGATGGAAGGGGGTGGCACTGTATGAGCTTTAAGGTCCTTCCCACCCAAACCATTCCATGATCATGAGCATTCCTTTCATCCTTCCTTAAAGCCCTTTTCATTTCTCTGGTTAGCTCAGCAGCTTTGGCTTGTCCTGTTCCCATTTTAATGAGCCCTTTCTTCCCATTGGGAAGGTAAATCCATCTGTGTCATCAGGAGAGTCTGGCCCAGAGCTCCTGATGGGAGCTGATTCCAAACGCTCCTTCAGGAATGCAAAGTCACTTGATGCGAGCCACGGTTGTCCTGGAACAACACCCTGGAATTTTTACCTGGGCAGTCAGTGCCAGGACACAGGGAATGGCTTCCCAGTGCCAGAGGGCAGGGCTGGATGGGAGATTGGGCAGGAATTGTTCCCTGGCAGGGTGGGCAGGCCCTGGCACAGGGTGCCCAGAGCAGCTGTGGCTGCCCCTGGATCCCTGGCAGTGCCCAAGGCCAGGCTGGACACTGGGGCTGGAGCAGCCTGGGACAGTGGGAGGTGTCCCTGCCATGGCAGGGGTGGAATGAGCTGGGATCTCAGGTTCTGAACGAAAGGATTCAGCAGGATTTTCAGGTCAGCCATGGGCCAGACAATTCTGGGTGTCCATGGAATCTCGATGGCAGCTTGGCACAGCTTCCCCCCGGAGCTGCTCCTCGTGTCCTCTGAAGGCTGCAGGTGACAACTCCATCCCAGTCAGGGAGCCCGGAGGTGGCCGGTCACCGGCCTGGTGGCAGCGCCCAAACCTGGCTGAATAAATCCCCCGCTGGCTCCTACCTGAAGTGACAACGGCCCCAGGGCAGTGACACCTCTCAGGTGGCGCCAGCAGGGGCTTGGGGCACACAGAGGTCAAGCAGAGGCTGTGGGAAGCCGATGTGGGTCTGGCATTTCCTGGGATTGCCATCTCCAGTCTCCACCCTCACACTGGCTCTGTGAGGCAGAGACCCTGCCGAGCTCAGTTCCAGGCTGGGATCAAAAAGCTCCACGATAATTCATCCTGGGAAACTGCATCAAGCCAAGGCACGCCAAAAACCTTCCCAGATTTATGGGATTTATTGGTCCCTCTCTCCTCAGCCCCAGAGTTATTCCATTAGGAAGGAATCGTGTTTGTCTGGAATGATTTGCTCCTCACAAACTCCCACCTTTTCCAAACACTTTCCTCAATGTATGCTGAAGCTCCTAAAACCCAGCAGCTCCTCGAGTTCCCTCTCACAGGGCTTTGGTCCCCCAGCATTGCCAGGAACACTAATTCCATGGGGGAACAAAGCACAGCCTCCCTGTGCTATTCGCTATCACTAAACTTAATGATCATTAACGACTCTGTGATTCCAAACTTCGCATCTCATGTCAGGATGTGGCTCCCGAACTCCAGGGCTTTTTCTGGGAATGTTTTAGGGGATGTTTGCTGTAATGGATACAGATGTGCAGAGACATTGGCACTTCACACACCTCTCTTCCATTCCCTGCTTTCCTGCCTCCTAACAGCTCCATGATTTTCTCATCGTTAGGATCCCTGGATTGTGACACTGATTTATTTAGGTTGTGTTACACAGGTGCTAATAACCAGCAGCTCTGTGCACCACTAGGGATTGAAATATTCCACAAAAAAAAAAAAAAGGGAACGCACAATTTCCCAGCAAAGTGAGGAGCAGTGGTGTTGCTGAAATGGGAATTTCAGGCTTGGCTGTCACAATTTGCTCTGTCCTTGGCAGGGTTAGTCGGGATCACGTCCCACATTGCACTGGATAAATCCCTGGGGAGACACAGCCCCTGCTCCACAGGGGATCTTTGGGCAGTTCGGGATTGGCAGAGGGGCAGATGGGGATGGAGCACCAGGGGTGATGACACTGTCCCAGCTCACCTGTCACTGATCCCATCTAAACCCATCCCCGCCCACCTGGATTGTCCCAGGGCCATTCCTGAAGGGCCCGCGGGGTTTTCCAAGGGGTGGCTTTGCCTCCCAAAAAATGACTGTGTTTCCTTCTCACACACCCAGCCTCCTGTCAGAAAGCAGAGATCCTTGGAGGAAAAGTTCCCAGTCCTCTGCAAAAAGGGGCTGGTGGGTGATTCCCAAGGAAAGGCTGACCCCCTGACATCCCAAATTGTGACACTCCCACACATTCCATGATTTCCATGGCTCATCCAAAGGCATCTCATTGGTGTAGGGGGGTTTGGGGTCCTGCTATGAAATCCTGTAATCCAGACCTCAGTGGTGCTCCTGGGCCCCAGTGTCAGCCCCAGCCACCAGGAGCTGCACATTCCCACAGCCCGGGCTGTGCCCAGACCACGGCTCTCCTGGGAAATGGGGAAAGAGCCTCACTCTGCCGCTGCTCCGCACACCGAGGAGGGGGAAATGGGGATTGNACCTCCCACTGTCCCAGGCTGCTCCAGCCCCAGTGTCCAGCCTGGCCTTGGGCACTGCCAGGGATCCAGGGGCAGCCACAGCTGCTCTGGGCACCCTGTGCCAGGGCCTGCCCACCCTCCCAGGGAAAAATATCCCAGAAAAACTGGGTAAAGCTTCTCTTCATAGGAGGACTCCATCAGGCCCCGGGATCACTCATTCCTGACATTAATTAGCTCAGGACATGAGTGATAGTCTCCCATTAAGAAGATTTTTACCAGGGAAAGGTGACTTCTGACATATTTCTGGTCATATAATAATCATATTTAAAGTGATATTATCAATCACTTTAATTAAAACAGCCAATGTCTCTGGAAAAATCCCAAAGGCGTTTTCAGGATTAAACCCCTTTGTCCATCATGGATCCCCAAAAACTTCATTTTTCCCCCATTTCCCAGTTGGAAACTACTGTTTCCCTTTGCTCCTTGGCCTCCCTCACAGCCTCACTCTCATCCCTGGGATATCAGTGTTTACATCAATAATTTCCATAGTTTTGTTCCGATCCTGTGCGTCTTTATGCTCCCTTTGTTCTGAGAGAGCCAACAGGAGCTCACTTGGGACGCATCCATCTGCTCCGAGTTCTTTTCCCGGGCTCTCATCTCCATGGTAACTTGGGAAATGGCTTCCTCTGCGAGTGAGGAGCTGGACAGATGATCCACGAGAGTCACTGGGAGGTTCACCAGACAAGGAATCACAGAGTCGTTATGGTTGGAAAAGAATTCCAAGATCATCAGTCCCACCTTTCACCCAAGATCCCCATATCCATATCCCCATACTCAGCCACGCAGTGAAGTGCCTCCTCTGCTCCTTCCCTGAGCAATTCCAGGGATGGGGACTCCACCCCAGCCTGATCCAGGGCTTAATCACTCTGCCATTGAAGAATTTTCCCAATTTGGACCTCCTCCAGGCTGTTTCCCTGAGAAACGGGGAAAATCCTTGTTGCTCCATCAACAAATTTGTGGGACCAAGCTGCTCTTCAGGAGAGGGGCAGGAGAAGAAATCTTCTGGGATTTCTAGCGGGATGTCTGAAGCTGGAACAAAATCTCATCGGAGCAGGACTTTAGTGGGAACTTGCTCCTGGAGGGAACCTGGAAAAGATGAAGAACATCCCAAGGATTTCACTCAAGTTACCCACGAGGAGACTTTTTATTTTGGGGATTGAAGAGGAGGAGATGGTGAAAAAATCAGGATAAAAAATAAACCCATGGGCTGATCTGCCCAGCCGGGATGAGTCACTTTGTGCAGAGCTTGCCTGCAAAATTCCTGCAGCTTCCAGAGGCGTCTCCATGGGCTTTGTGAAGGACCTGGGACTCCCAGTGCCCAAAGGGATCAATGCACAGGCCAAGCGAGCTTCAGGCTGCCACCTTGACATTCCTGGGAGCTGGAATCACTGCCGCAAAGGAAGGGGAGGGAGAATTGTGCAGAAGGAATTTCTGGAGCCACAGGGAAATGATTCCCACAGGGAAAGGATCCCCAAAAGGAAAGGATCACCCCAAGGAAAGGATCCCAGCAGGGAAAGGATCCCCATGGGGAAAGCATCCCCAGAAGGAAAGTATCCCCAAAAGGAAAGGATCCCCAGGAGGAAAGGATCCCCCAAAGGAAAGGATGCCCAGGAGGAAAGGATCCCCAAAAGAAAAGGATCTCCAAAAGGAAAGGATCGCCCCAAGGAATGGATCCCAACAGGGAAAGGATCCCCATGGGGAAAGCATCCCCAAAAGGAAAGTATCCCCAAAAGGAAAGGATCCCCAGGAGGAAAGGATCCCCCAAAGGAAAGGATGCCCAGGAGGAAAGGATCCCCATCTTTCTGATCTCAGACCTCACCCTCAGCCTCCACCCTCCAGCTGAAGGACCCTGCTCCAGGAGGTTCCAGAAGGATGTGAAAAGGGATGGTGGGACCCTCCCTGAGCCCCCTAAACCTCCTGCCCAGCTCTCTCCTCCAAAACCACATTCCAGCGCTTCCAAAGGCTGATTCCTCCCTGCTGGCCTTGCCTGCCAGCCTTCCCTAGCGGTGGGGACACCAAACTGGGGAGAAGAGTCCCCCTCTCAGGGAGAGGCTTCCCGAAATGTTTCCATGAAGGAGACCAGTCCATCAACTATCCACAGGTGTCCTTGGCTCCAGCAGGGAGCCCTTTCCTCATGGCAGGAATTTACTGGTCCCTCATTTTTCCAGTTTCTTTGCCAGTGCTGGGGGTGAGGGATCTGCTGGCCTGGCCTCCATCTCCATTTGTGGCTCCCAGTCCAATCCAGGGAATCTGGGTCGGGGCACCTGGATCTGTTCTGTTCCACATCAGTGGAGGCTCCTGTGCAGTCAACACTTCCAGTGCAGTGCAATTAATTCCAATTAAAATGATTGCCTACATTTGATCTCATGAATCCCAGCCCAAAAGCTCTGATTTTTTCTCCACTGGGAGAATGGAGAGTGGGACACGCTGAGAGACTCCACATTAGAGCTTCCCATTGTCCCTTTTCCCTTTGCCTGTGGATTGTAGTGCTGGTAAAAAGGATTCTTTTATCTGCCTGAGGATTGATGAACGCATCCCTCAGTAGTTCTCCACTGAAAGGACTGGAGCAGGAATTCATTTTAAATTGCTAAGTGTTGAAAATACACCCAAAGATGAAGATTGAAAGAGGGAAATGCAGGAACAGGGAGGGGAAATGCCAAGATTTTGAGGCTGTTCCATGGGAATGGGGGTGTTTGCAGGAGAACAGCAAAGAAACAGCCTGAGGAGCTTTAAGTAAAGGTGAGAGTTTGTGGGCAGATGGAAAAGGGAGGGATAAGATCAGTCTGGGGTGCAGGTGAGAGGCAAGGACAGCTGGGAGACAGCAGGGATCCAGCCAGGATCCAGGTGGAAAACCCTGCTTGGCACTGGGATCCTTCTGAGCAGAAATGTGGGCAAAGGGGATTCCTGAAGGAGCAGAATTGATAAAGAAATGAAAAAGATTTCCAGAGGTAATTTCCACAGCCTGGCCTTGCCGGGATGGGTCAGAGGATTGTGCTCCCAGATCCAGGAGCTGGAGCAGTGCCCAGGCAGAGAATTCCCATCTCAGCCGCTCCCAGCCCTCCCCGATCCCGTGTTCCCTATCCTGGGCGGGACTGGGGTCCCTCCAGCTGTGGGGG
>WBMY01009111.1:0-21989 GCA_013397315.1 Donacobius atricapilla
CACATTTTGTAAATTGAAAAAGTGCTATTGAAATCTTCCAGAAGCATTTGCTTCATCTACCTTGCTACAACCTTTCATAAGCAGTTTGTCTTCCTAGAGAGCAAGAAAAGCAGCATATTTGCAAACAGGAAAAAATCCGAAAACAGCTGAACTTCGTAGGATTCTATTAAACCCTGCTGTCTTTTCAAATGTATTTATCAAAAACAGGTGTTCCTCAACATAATTATTTTTCTATTATGTTTTGTTTCTTTTAAAAATTTAATATAAGGTAGGGGGCTGTTTTTATGAAAAAAACTTGCAGAATTCTAATACGTTATTCAATTTGTGAGGAACAGTAACAGTATTCCAAAATATTGATATGTTAAAAAACCAACACATTAAACAATTAATAACTCCTTAGAATCCAGTTAGTAAAATGTTGGGGAATGCCTTTTTGCTGTTTCACCAGTGGAATTTTTCTGAACAGGAATGTTTTAGGACCTCTTTTTTTGATGGTGTTGATAGTGTTCCCTTAGCCCAAGAGGAACCTTTTTGTATGGCAGAGATCAGTATTGTTAAAGGAGGGAGAAGTAGAAGAAGCAGGAGTCAGTCCTCTGCAGCTCTGGAAACAGAACATTTTTGTAGCAAACAATGAAAGACTATATTTCTCAGGGCCAAGTGCAGCTTTTATACTGGCAAACTCATACTTGGAGACTAGAGGGGTTATATGATGTGTCAGATATTACTGATAAGCAGAGTTGATAATACTTCACCAAGAAACTCCCAAGTGATAAACCCAAGGATTTCAAACAGTTGCAGTTTAAGATTAAGTTGGCTGTTTGTAATTTCTGATGCAATTATATTAAAGCATCTTATTTTTAATAGGTAATACAAATATTTCCTTATTCGTTTCATATGGCTTTTCCAATAGCAAAGATGGGGAGGTTCAATTTGGTTTGTATTTATTGGAATAACATTATCAGAAAGAAGTTATAATTAAACAATATAAACCTGAAGTCTAAAGTTGTCTTAGTTGAGAGGATTTAGACCATTACTATATTGTATGATATGCCAGTGGCATACATGCTCCTTGATAGGATGTGATGGCTGTTATATAATTCACAGTTATAAAGTTGATTATAGATGATTAAATAAATTGAATATGATTCTTACTAGTTAAGAGTTGAATTTTACCCTCCTGAAGTACAGAGTAATACCTACTCTGGTTTTGCCAACCACAAGTACTCTAGTTACCTGCTGTGAAAGGAAAAGGTAGCAGTGCCCTGTTCTGGGGAACAAACTCCTGCTTGCTGTGTGTGTCTCGGGCTGATGGTTCTCTGCTGCACAGAGTCGAGTGCCCAGGCTGGACACCAGTGGCAGGACTCAACCTCTTGAGTAGTAACTGCAGTTCTACCAGCATGAACCATATCAGTAGCAACAGCACATACCAAGATAAGAATTTTTCTACATGAGAAAGTGTTTGGTTTGGGTTTGTTTTTTGTTTAGGTGCTGCAGTGCAGTAATTGATCCAGTGACATAATTTTACTCCTTTGTATTGACATAGCTTTGTAGTATTTTTTCACTGTATGGCTATAGATTTTTACATATATAAGATTACTGAATTTTTTTATTCTTCCTGCTTTCGCCCTTTGAGTACAGGATCTGTACATGGAACTTGTTGCAGTAGTTTGCCTAACTAAGGAGTATAAGCTTTTAGAATTAACACTAGCCATATTGTACTTTTTAAGAAAACACAGACACTACCGCAATCTAAATACGAATGAAATTGTTATTTTTAATCTTCCACTTCAGTACTGTAAAATTTCAGAATAATTCTTGAATATTTTCAAGATCACAATAGTTTTTGACAGAACTGTAATTATAAGTATTTTTTTAAATTATTCAGTAACACCCTTTTGTATTTTTGAGGTTCTTTACTGCTTATATTAACAACTCTAACGTGTACAAAGTAGGCAAGGGAAATATTCAGCATAAGTATTTTAGTGAGGTGTGGCCTTTTAAAAAAAGCTATTTACATTTTTATAATTTGAGTCAAACTTAAGCCTTTGTTTTGCTGTTGTGGTGTCACTAGTAAGAATGTTGTTACTGTGGAATAATTAGGTTGTGCTAAACAGTAGCTCTAACATGAAATACATTGCAGCCCTAAAACAGCTCTCAAATGTGTTTGTGGCTCATGTCAAAAAAAAAGAGTTTTCAATCAGGTCTGGCTCATCTGGTGCTAGTTAACAGCAGGACGTTCTGCCAAGTGCTTGTGTTAATGATATTCTAGGGAAACGAACGGATGAGTTCCGCTGATCCTTTGCTTTGACTCTGAGCCTCAGGCAGATCCTGGTAAATTTGGACAAACACCTACCTTTTCTATGCTTTCCTATATACCAACACTCCTGGACTTTCATGCCTTACACATAGCAGGAGTGCAAGCCACAATTCCTGTATCCTAGTGTTCCTCCACTCACCAAAGAGCCACACCATGATCGCATGAGCCTTTCCATATCCTTCAGAGAATTTGTCATCTTATCATTGAAGTTCTGAGTTGTAATGGGTGAGTTCTTAATGTAAGTAGCAAGAATTTAGATCTCATGGTTCCTTGACTAAATATTAAAGTGTTATTGTTATATACAAATAAGTTCATAGTATATTCATATTTCATTTATTTAAAATAAATGTTTTAAGAATTCAGTTTGGACCCTTCCAAAATGAAACTTGCAAGTTTTTAATCCTAGAATGTGCACACACTTCATTCCTTTCTCACGATGCTCACAGAGCTCAAATTATGCCTGGGCACTTCTAAATCATCCAGGGAATGCATTTTTTGGAGTATTCTGGAGACCTCTTGCCAGTCTGTGTCCACCCGATCAGACATTACCATAATTTCTAATTTCTGCCGTGTTCAGGGGCGGTGCAGCTGCATGCCCTGCTCACAGGCACACAAACCGAGGTCAGATATCCTCCAGACGCTCCTTGCCCGGCGGGTTCGGGGGCAGGGGCGGGGGCAGGGGAGGGTTTATCCTGCAAGAACTGGACTGGCTCTGGCCGCCAGCACCGGCAGGGTGGCGGCCGAGGGTGCGCTGTGCCTCTGGCAACCACCCCAGCGGAAGGACTGCCTGCGCTGCAGAGACTGCGGGACCTCACCGATGGCTGCCTGTCCCGCCTACGGTGTCTGGCACTGAGTGACCCCGTTACTCGTTATCTCAGCCGCTTCTTCTTTAAAGCAATCTGGGTGGGCTTCAAAGGAGCTTTGCACCATCACTGTTATTTGTGTGGCTGTGATGAAATACTCATATTTCTATTTTGAAACAAGATCCTGCTTCCTAAAATCTAGAAAGGTGTTTTTTCTGATTTCACCGCCACTTTCCTGCGGACTGGTCATTAACAGGGTGCCTGCAGGGCAGCCTCTGCCTCCCAGCAGCTGCAGTCACCAGCACTGAGCTCTGTTGGGGGGTCACTGCTGATGCTGCCTGCACCTCACTCCCCACGCTGTCCATCAGCTCACTTCCAATACACTTTCTCCTTTCCCTTCCCCAAGAGGGCTTCTGCATTTGTTTTACCTCTCCATTATTTGTATTTCTCTCCCCAGCGCTAAAAGGCTACAAAATTTCCTGGAATCATCCCCATTCTGACACTATGTGTATTTTTGAGAAAACATACAGGGGTCCATCTGCTTTTCATTTTGATTTCACAAGCACAGACTGAAGACTTCCAGGGTTTTCTGAGGAAGTCTTCTTTCAGTCTCTTATTTTGCTTGTTTTGTTCTCTTGCTAGGATTCTTGATTGTACAGAAATACTCCTTCATTGCACTTAAATTCCTGAAAGCCAGAAATACATGTGTAGAGGGAGACATTTAGTGGGTTTCCTGCTTTGACTAAATGTATTCTGTGAGCACGGGCAAACAAAGTGTGATGATTCCTTGAGAAAATCTATTTGTTTCTTATTTATGAAAGCTTTTTTATTTTGAATAGTCTCATGTGGAGGTGGATGTTCAGATTCAAGGTCAGCCTTGAACATCTCCTGAGTGATGAGTCCCTGCAGTGCCCTCTCAACTGACAAACCTGCAGGACAGACTCATGTAATATCAAGTTCTGGGTGATTTGGATCACTCCTCATCAAGGCTTTTTATTTGCTGTCCAAAAGTACTGCTGTTGTTCCACTCAAGAGAGGGAAGATTCCTTTCCTTCCCTTCAGGTTGAAATCCAGATGAAATAATTGGTGTAGAAGTCGTTATTAAGTCTGTGTTCAGCCTTTGAGTCATTCAGATCAAGCTTTCCAGACCAGCCATCAGGCCTGTATGCCCTGAGTGTTTCCTTTGGACAACTGATCCCAGTTACAGGATCCTCCATAGTTAGTGTAAATTTCTCCTACTTTTGAGTAGGAAAGTCAAGTAATTTTTAAGTCTTGGCTGGGAAACCCACTCTGGCCACTTCTTTAATGTCATACTAGATATTTGTAGGAGGGTGCACATAATTGGTCATTACAAGGCATGTATTACTCTCAGCAGGCCCTTTTCAAATTTAAGTACTTTTTGAACTTTCTTTCCATCTACTGGTTGTGTCTTTCCATATCAGAAACAGAAAAAAGTCCTTCCCTTATTTTAGTGTATTTGAAAAATTCCCCGGTGAGGCTCAAGGTAGTTTTTTGGTGCTTTATCTCCTGAGTGTTATCCCAAACTGACAATATTATTTCGAAAGCAAGTTCTAGGGTTGTATTTATTGTTTGGGTAGTAGTGAAGTTTTGTTCCTTTTTTCTACAGGATTTTATAAATTGTAGTGCAGATTCATCTTGTGCCATTCCAATGCCATGCATCATTTGTTGAAGCTTATATAGGATCCTTAAAATTCCACAGCTGAAGACACTTACTTCCATCTTCAGAAGGTGTGAGAGTGTGGCTTTGAGGAGACAGGGAGCCTGAAAGTTTCCTTGTCTTCCCCTTTATGTTTCTCTGGAAACCTATTTCTCTTTCTTCAGTGGCCAGAGGTTTTGAAGAGAAAACATAAATGCTAACCCTGCATATCTTAATCTGTCTTTTCACAGAATTTGAAATCTTGTTAGTAGTCTCTAAGTTTAAATATCTCAGCCAGAGCTCTGGCTTAGAGACACTTCTGCTGCAGGTGCTTCTCTCGTGTCAGCCAGTGTTAAGTACCATTGACTTCATTACTTCGACTCCCTTAATAAGCAAGATTTCATATTTAAGAACCAAAATAGTTGAAGTAGTATGTCTTTACTTTTGTAGCTTTGTCTTTTTCGTCTTCTTATTTTAATTCTTGTACTTTTTTGGTTTTTAAAGCTGGTGTTGGTTGTTGTCTCCAGGATCTCTTTTTGGGGTTTGGTTAGTGAAGTATTTTAAGTTTTGCTTTTGGTTTTACTTCTACTTTTGCTTTGTTGTTGTTTTTTCAAACGTCATGAAATAAGTTGCAGTTGCGTTTCTAAAGCTTTCTGACAGAAAACACCACAGAAAACAAAGATTTTACCTATTAAAATGTAAAATGCACAACGTACAGAACACGGCCTCTATATATAGGATTTAATCCAAAGAAAGTAATCATATGCCTTATCTGTGAAGCTTCCCTATCTTTCTTTCAGATGGAAATGTCATGCTATTAGAGTGCTAAAGGAAGTTTAGGTCTCTTTGGATGAGATTCCTAAAAAGCAGCGGCAGCGGCTGGTTGCCACAGCAACCAGCCCCAGCAACATCGCAGTGCAAGTGTCCATGGCAACAGCCTCAGGCAATGGCTTTTACTGATGGTTGCCATGGCACCATCCTGGCTGTGTCAGGTGCATCGAAGGGGTTGCCATGGTCCTGCTGCCCCGCCAGCCCCGAGGAGTGTCTGCCAAGGTGTCCTGCAGGGAATGACAACAGAAGGCATCCTGCTGGCACTCTGAGCAGTACTCCTGCATCAGCTACAGAGCTGACAGAGAGTCACTAACTCAAACACAGCTGAGAAACCTCTGGGTCATCCTGTACCTAGTGGGTAATATGCACATGCAGATGAGAAAGTTTAAAACTAAAAAGAGAATTTGTACTTTTGCATGTTTCTGTGCAAGGAAGCAAATATGCTTTCAATGTTTTAAATGAGGTTTCTTACATAGTGACTGCGGTAGAAGTTGCCAAGGAGCTGCTGGGGTTGATGACCCCCAGTGTAAAGTTCATCACTTTTCCCATCATCTTGCCATTAATTGGCATGTGCTGCGCTGTTCTCTCACTGCTCGGTTAACAAAATTAGACTAGACTAGACTAGACTAGAACTGAACTGCTATGGTTGGAAGGGATCTACAACAATCATCTAATCCAACTGCCACTTGCAAAGACCTTTTTGCTAATCCAAAGAACTGTTTAGGACTGGCCAAAGGCCTCTTTGAAACTGAATAAAGCCTATTGCTAACGGCACTCTCCAAATGCCTCTTGAATAGTGACAGACTTGGGGCATTGACCACTGCTCCAGATGTCTGTTTTTCTATGTGATCACCCACCACCTTTGTGGTAGGGAAATACTTCCTAGTATCCAGTCTGAACCTCCCCTGGAACAGCTCTGAACCATTCCCATGCATCCTGCCCCTGGATGCCAGGGAAAAGAGCTCAGCACCTCTCTGTGCCCTTCCCTTCCCTTCCCTTCCCNCCTTCAGTATCCAGATGGTGGACAAATACATTGAGCAGAACAGACACTGTAACTGAAAAATGAGTATTTTGTCTGTGTCTGGCAATGTTATCCTTCACTTTTCTTCTTAATTTTTCTTAATTTCCTGAAGAGGCTACTTTGAAGACTTCCCATGCCTGCCACTAACCTAAAATTAAATAAACACAGTTATGTTTCTAAACATTTTTTCTATGCAAAGTGTAAACAGACATTTGCTTGGGAATGTTAGGTACTTTTAGGAATCCAGGAAACTCCTGGAAAAGAAAGACAAACGTGTCCTGGGCTGCATCCAGAGCCCCGTGGGCAGCAGGGCAGGGAGGGGATTCTGCCCCTCTGCTCTGCTCTGGTGAGACCCACCTGGAGCACTGCATCCAGAGGTCCCTGCATAAGGCAGCTCCTCTCGGAGCAAGTCCAGAGGAAGCCATGAAGATGATTAGAGAGATGGAGCACCTCTGCTCCGAGGACAGACTGAGAGAGTTGGAATTGTCCTGCCTGGAAAAGAGAAAACTCTAGAGAAACCTTAGAGCTCCTTCCAGTACCTGGAGGGGCCCCACAAGAGAGCTGGAGAGGGTTTTTTTACCAGAATAGGTAGTGGTAGGACAAGGGGTAATGGGTTTAAACTGAAAGAGGATCAACTCAGGCTAGATACAGAGAAGAAATTTTTTCTGTTGAAGATAGTAATTCACTGGAACAGGTGAGGCTGTGATCAAAAAACCCACAAAAAGCTAACAAAGAACTCCAAAGGAATGGCAAAAATGAGGCAGGCTGGATAAAGAAGGAAAATTTATCAACTTCTTCCTTTTCCAAAGTTTCAAATTCTGCAATTTGGTGCTCAAGGAAAATCTTAAGCCTCCAAATTTGAACATAAGCATTAACTTCTCTTTCAGCTTTGCAAGAGAAACTTTGGCCCTGAAAAATTAAGCAAGTAATAAGGCATTTAAACTGTAAAGCAGTTCAGATTAGTAAATATATACACACTTGTATTTTGACTACCTTTACTAGCACATTAGAGAAAATGGGCTTCTTAAAATTTATTTCTAAAAAGTTGCAATGATTTAAAAGATTTTTATTTGTTTGATCCTTAAAACTTCTAAGACAGCAGTATAGACATTAAAAAACCCTCAAGGTTTTTTTAATGTTTATTTTAAGATTTCATCACTTTCAAATGACTGCTTCTCTCAGAAAAAGACATTCTAAACAGTTTCCTCCTCTTCACCCCTAAAAGTGGCATCATAGAGGAAGAGAAATTGCAAAAAAAAATTTCGAGGGTCCATGGAAGCAGCTTGGTTAAGAGATCACTCTTGACGATCCTCTCCTGTGTCCCCCCAGTGCGTTTTCTCACTGCTGTGGCTCTGCAGGAACAGTTCTGCCTGCCCAGGCTCTGCTGTTGTCACAGCTCATGCAAAGTGTGTGAGTTCAGTGCTGACATCCAGACTGGGAGGTCTTTGAACTGCCTCTCTGCCCTTGTGCTAATGATTTGTGATGCTGTGGATCTGGAGGCACGTCAAGAAAGTATTTCCTATGCCACTGTTAAAATGGAATGGACTGACTGCTTTCTCTTCCTTCTCACAGATGGCTGTGGGCATAACAAGATTTCCACACTTGGCTAAACTGCTATTTTTCACAGTATTTTCCCATCAAGAACAGAAAATACTTCTTGATTATTTGTTTGCTGCCACTCTGAAGAAACACAGTATTATTACACTTTGGGTAAAGTCACAGTTTCATGCTTGGACTGGCTCTTCAAAGGCACTGGCTCCTTTCATTTGAAGATGATCAAACCCAATCCTGAATTTTGCACTCTGGTCCATCCTGTGAGAAAACCTGATGGAGATTCTCAGGACTCCTAAAAGAAACCAGTCTGGACCTCTGAGCCTACAGGAACTTCCATCCTGGCATGTGCGTAATCCTGTAACAGTCTCCCTCTGAACCTTATTTTTTGATGGTTGCCAAGGTGCAGCTTCATAGGAAACATGAAATTTTTAGGGTTTTTAACTATTACAGCTTGGGTGACAGTAATTAACCACAGGAAATTATTACACCTTTGACTTTCATGAAATATTCAGATTTCTTTACTACAAAATAAAAACTACAGCTGTTGGGAAAAAGCCACCACAGCTGCATCTGTACAGACATCACAACCACTTGATGGTCACTAATCACATGGGAAATTTTTCTACAAACCCTTGGGGGTTGCTGGAGGAGACCTAAACAGCAGCCTCCTGCAGATGGATGAACAGCTATATTGTTTTTACCCCAGTAAGTACTTACCCTTGTGTCTCACACTGCTGCCTAAGTTTCCAAACGAAAGTCTATTTTTCATTTTCATTTCTGATTATTTGTACTTCTTTCTATCAACCACTCAAACTCTTCTAAGATTTTTCAAAACTACTGCACAAGTAGGCTAGGTTTAAAATATGAGGGTAGTGCACATGTACACATACAGTCTAGTGGTACACAGCAATAATTAATAGTGCTACATGTGTAAATCATTTATAGCAGAAACTAATAAAATCAGTTTTATTAAAACAGTTTATCACAACCATTACGTTAGAAAAATAACTTCATAATAATGTTAAGTATTAAGTACAAAAGTAAAACAGTTGTACACTGCTCTTAAAATAAAATAACATTTGTTATGTTTATATATGTTTCAATGTAAAGCAGCTGACCCAGATCTGTTTAAGACTGTGGGTCTGCCTTTACCAACTATATTTAGTTCTCTTGACCTGAAGATATATGGAAGGAAAATGATATTTTAAGGAATTCAGCTTCATCTAGGCAAGGCTGGAAACAGTGAGAGTTTCTATGCTGCTTAAGGAAACCAATGCAGGCCTCAACCCATTTTAAGTAGAACAATTACTATTTTTAAAAAACAAAACCCAAACACCAGCAACAGTTTGGAAGAGCAGTGTCTGAGAACTATTCATTTGTCTTCCACATCTGCTATCATAGCCTCTACTGCATTCCAGTCCAGCTTGCTGAGGATGCTCCCTGTGCTGTCAGAAACACTGTCAGCGTTGATACTGCCAAAAGGAGAGAAACTCATGCTGTGCACTGCAGAGGCCTGTTGGGGGAAGACAAGATGAACTGATCGTTGTGCTTCATTCATGGATAGCAGAAATGATCCCACTCTTTTAAAACAAGTCCAAATCAAGTTGTGGGTCTGATTATTCTGCCACAACTGCAATCTATTTTCCTGTTTATGCCCTCCCACTGATATCTGTTGCCTGGGCAGGCAATGTGCCTAAAGAGTTGTTAAAAATAACGTTCAATTTCAAGGCGCACAAGAATGACTTCGCTTGGAAAAAAAAAAAAAAGTGGTTCTGTTGAAGCCCCATCATTATGTCCTTCTTATCTATCTCATTCACATCTTTTGAATAGAGAACCGCATTTTAAATAAAGCAGAAGTAAACAAAGTGTTAAGTGGCAAGTATCAAATAGTTTATAGAATAAGTAGGTACTCTACCTGCAACATGGAGTCATGAGTATCTTGAAGTATTCTTTGGATATCATCAGGCACAGTCCAAGGACTCACCACGTCTCGATCAGTGTCAAGACCAACACCTTCTGTCTGAACTGCAGTGGCAACTTGAGGTTTTTTTGTTGAGCTTCCGCTGACTCTGCACTCAGCAGCTGAGGAGAAAACAGGCCAACCATAGCACTCTAACACTTCTTGCACTTTTTATCTCAATCTCTTGAAACTCCTTCAAGAGTAGAAGCTCCAAGTTCTGAGAACTGAAGCTGTGTGTAAATCCATGAGAAAATAGCAAGCTCTGTTATCTAAAATTGATGTGCGGTTACGGTCCCTTCCAGCCTCATGCTCTGAACTGCCTTCCCAAAGCAGCACACAAAGTGGAACAGGACTATACGTGATGCCTATGGCATCCAGGTTCTGTGGTGCAGTCCCCCTAAAAAAGCACATTGCTTCATTAATTGGCAGAGGACTAAACTAATAAATTCAGAATTTGTGCCTCTTTAGAGGAACTTCGATGAAACCCTTAGGAGTGATGTGATATACTGGAAAAACAGATACAAGAAGGTGCCAGGAAATCAGAAAAAGATCAACTTGAATATAGAGCTTAAAAAGTGAATATATGGAATGGAGAAAAATTACTTTTCCACATGAGTAGAGGCAATGCAAGAAAAGTGCCTTTCTGCTTATTATTGCTTCTGTCAATTTTCTACACTGCCAAGTCAAATACATTGACCTTTGACTGTCCAAATTTTGCCAATAGTATAATTCTGGTGTAAGGCAGAATAGAATCAGGCCACAGTATTTCCTAAGTCTCAGACTGATTCACTCCTCATTCTTTGATCAGAAATTCTGCTGCTGTTAACCAGTACTGTATCTGTTAAAAAACTTGATTATGAGCAATCTTTTGTGGATTCAGACCTAAAAAGATAGGCATGGAAAAAAGAACCACTAAAATCCAAAGGAAGTTTTTTTGTTAAGCTTAGTCAAAAATTTCCATGCTAACATTATGTCAAAATGATACCTTAAATGAATATTGTACAGAGGAATAAAAAAGGCAATTCCTATTTTCAAAAGTTTGGAGAGTAAGCAGCATAGGAAGGAAAGGGAGAGACCATATTCTTTGTGTCCTAGTCTGCTAATTAACTTCCTCACTGTGGAAGTGAGGAAAATTATGTTTGAACTGAAACGTAAGACTCAAAGCCTCTGTCCCTCTGTAATGGGTTAAAATTCACAACCAGGCAGAAACACCAAAAATGTAGTGGTTATACGGTGGAGCTTCTTATTCTTCACTGGTGACAAAGCTTCAAGACATCTCAATAGGACCACTGCATCAATTTCTAATTCAACATCCATTTCAGAAAAGTTCAAATATTATAGTTTCTAATTCAAATGTCCACTCAGTAAAAATCAGACACCCTTGCTTGAATCTGGAAAAGCATCTCCCCAGTTTTTAGTCCACGATCTTAAAGGAAAATTATAGTCTGTTACCATGAATTAAGGAGATTTAAAGCCCAAAACTAAGGAAACTTGTCATCTTTCCCACTTAAGAAGTCATCCTTTCTTTACTGACTTTGATATCTTCATATTATCCCTTTGCATAATTCCGATTTAGCCTTTCTTCTCTCTTTGAGGAGGGGTAGAGTTTAAATCAGTCTCAGTCAGTGTNATCATGAATTCATAACATGTGTTTCAGGAATTCACTAAAATCTAACACGCTTATTTCAGTAATCTTGAAACTGTCATCTGGCTAAAACTGTTCAGAAGGTAAACAGAGGTGATTAACATATTTTATAAATTTCTAATTAAAAGGACTTTTACATGGGGGAAAAACTTTGAGTTTTATTCTTCTAAACAAATGCTATATCTACACCTCATTTCCCACTCTGTATTATGTAGCACTATGCCATTGCTCTGTGTAACTTACAGTGTCTGGAATTAACAGGACAGTTTGTAGCATTTCTCAGCCTTCTTCTGGAGGTACTTTTTGGAAGGGGCATACAGATATTTCCTGGAAAGACAAAGTAAGCATTTCCTTTTTAAAATGCAGATCAAATATACTCAAAGATGCTTAGAAATTTTCATCTACAAGTTTGCTGCCTGGATTACACAGTACTCTTGCTATGGCAATTTAAGCTACTTTGGATTTAAAGAGAAGTGATAAGAAAAGGTAACTCTCATCATTTAACAGGTCAATGTCAGCAGAAATGCAAAAGCCTCAGGACAGGAAACATCCAGGATTATAAATCTGCCATTTTACACCGATATCAAAGCTCCTCCCTCCCAGAAATCCAGCAGTCACTTGAAGATCCTCTTCAGTATGTGCCTTCATTAAAAAGTTCTGTTCTTACCTCTGGACTGTGTTAAACTAGGAGCTGGAGTGAAACGTTGTACTCTTTGACCACAGCCAGGTTTGACAGCAATTCTGCTGCTCCTTTCTGCCAGAACAGGACTGTTCAAATGCCTTCTACAAGAAGACAAAAACCCAATACAACAAAGTTTAAATACTTGTTACTGTGTACCACGTACCATTCCAGCATACAACTTAGATCTCACAGGACATATTCAGAAAAGACATAAAAGCCAGAGGAATCACATTCAGACTATTTGGCTGAGGATCGGCACCACACACTGCTTGTGGGGCCAGTAAGCCTCACCAGAATCAGAACTGCTGCAATCACAGTGCAGACACATCAAGCTGGCTTTAAAGAGAGCCACTTTAGGTCCAACAAAACTCATTAGTTAGTAATAATAAGTGCTACTCCTAAGTGGATTCCTGAATGATGTTCCTCAGCTGATTCTGGCTGAGCTGATGCACTCAAACGTCCCTTAGATACGACCAGCAGGTTCTGCACAGTAGTGACTACATTCAGTTTAAAGCTGTATCCTGGAACTGTACCTAAAAGAGGTACTGTACTGAAAAAGAGAAGCAGAAATACTGAATTACAGGATTATCTGAAGCACAAAGTTCCCTCTATTAATCTGATAAGCATAAAATATATATTAGAAGAAAAACTACAATGCAATATACACTTGGATTACACATATACACACATAGCATTAATGCCATCAAACTGAATAAATCAGTTCATAATTCTCAGATACCCTCACCTCCTCAGAAGTCAATAAGCAAAGTGCTAAAGAATGAACAAATAAAATCCTAAGTAATGAAAAAATTAGCAGGAAAGAGAACAAGTCTAGAGTTTGCACAGCAGAATTTTTATTTACTTCTTGCTTGTTGTTGGATGCTCTTCGGGTCTATATTGTTGGTTATAGTGCAGTGGAACTCATGGAATCATTAAAATTGCAGAGGACCTCCAAGATCACCAAGCACAACCTTTGGTGGGATCACAACTCTGTCAACTAGACCCTGGCACCAAGTGCCATGTCCAGTCATACCTCCAGGGATGGTGACTCCATCACCTTCCTGGGCAGTCTGTTCTAGTGTTTAACCACCCTCTCTATAAAGGAACTGATATTGAGTGGAACTGGTTAGCACACTGAAAACAGCTCGACTCCTGAGTTGGCTTTTTCGGTGCTCCAAATGGCATTTTTAAGGCTCCCTCCAAGCTTTGCAGTACTGGTTTTAACAAGCCTGGAACAGGAACTCAAGAGTCCTACAACCCTGCCAAATTGTATGTTTGATTCTGCCAGCATATGACTTTTCTCTCAAGGTAATCCTGTCTAAACTTGCTACAAGATTTGGAGTGTAGTAAAGACACCAGTGGAACAGAGCAGGTTTAATGCTTAGAGTGTTACCCTGCACTAGATGCCACATTCCTCCTTCTGCAAGCTTGAGGTGATCGTGTGCTGGACAATGTCCTGTGATCACTTGCTGGTGATGCCACTGTTTCAGCTAACATTTCACTCATCAGGGAAAGCGCCTGTGATATTCTGATTCTGTGATGCTCAGACAGCAGGGCTCTGCAGAGAAACATTACACATTACCTCCCGCTGTCACTCATTTCACCACAGCTGGTTTGTGAGTCCTGTAAGACTACATGAAGAACATTGTTTTACAAGACTTCACAGAAAATATACTAAGCCTTTGAAGAGATCATTAGCAAAAAGTTAGAACATTTCTTACCAAAGGGTTTGACAGAATGAATGAGTAAATGCTGGGGAAAGAAAACAAACAATGATATTTGGAAAGTGACATATATAGACAATAGATGAAAAATGTTCAGTTTTCCTAAATGGTACAGCAAACATGAAATATTTATGCTTTTGGTTGAAATTTCATTCATATCTGAATTTTCATAGGTAATAAAGCTAAAACTATCTCTAACCTCTTTCTCAGGTCTGGAAAACTAATATACAAATAAGGATTTGAATAATATAGGATATATATCCTCCAAATAAGGATGGCAACTTACTTATCTTTTTCTTCTTTCTTCTTCTGGAAGACTCTAATATCCTTTGAAGTAGGATTATGATGCTGTTTATGAAAGTATAAAAATCATTAACTAATTATGTACTGTGGTCTCATTCCAGTCTCTCACTCTCTAAATGTACTTACTTTATTTGAAATTTACTGCTTAAGAAACTCTTCAGAAAAGAATCAATATGAAAGTATATGGCTCTACCAGGAAATTCAAGTTAGATTGTCTCTATAACTTCTCAGTCTCAAAAAATATACTGAAATCCTGCAGTCATATCTTCCATACCTCATATGCTTAAAATATTAACATTCCTAAGGAGACCTCTTCATAGTCAAGCTCAAAATTTCAAATGGCCTCACCTCCAGTTTTCTAAAAATCAGTGACTTAATAACTAATAACTAATTTAAAAACAGGGCAGGTTTGCTCTTTGATCTGTGTTTGCTAGAGTACAATTTGAACTCTTTAATTCTTTTTTTAAAAATATAAACCAATCCAAACCAAACCCAAACCACCCAATCAAAGCTGAGAATCCCTCCACTAATGATGTCAGGAGAAAAGCCCATAGCAAAAGCATTAAGTGTATATTTATGGGCTGAGAGCACCAGAAAGGGAGAGAAGCAGGACCCATTTTTCTTAAGTCACTTCTTTCCCCACATGTGCAGAAAAGTATGCCAGTTCAGTTCAGAAAGATTGTTTTAAACTAGGGGAGATACTTTATTCCATATAAATTTATTACTCTTTCTGAAAGTGAACACTATTGAATTATTTAGTAACAGGGAACTTGTTTATGCTATATATTTGCTGCTTGGGAGTTAAAAAAAATAGAGCTTCAGCCTGGAAATATTTACAGTATACCCTGAATTCAGCAAGCAGAAAGTATAGGGATGTATTTGGTGCTGTTAGGTCTCATCTTCTACAACTCCAAAGCTTCCTGTGACCAGCAAGGTCTTTTCAGGTCCTGAAGTTATCTCGACGGCAAATGCATATTTTAAGAGTTAATACTGATTGGAAAATTCCTTCTGAAATGCTTTTGTATGTTTTATTTTAATTTTCTATTATTTCCAGCACAGAAAAATTTCCAGATCAGGCCAGAAATGTGTTTTTACTAATTAAATTTAAAATGTAAAATATTCTGGGAGTGAACTGTTCATTGAAATCAGCAAAAAAATTTCATAAGATACTTGATATATATGGCATATTCCAGCATCTCTGCTGACCCCTTACAACTTTTGCGCGCACCACTGTGTGGATGAATGACAATGACGGCTGCCCTCAGTATCCTGCCATGTTTGTAAAGGATCTGAACTCTGCTTTTGAAATTCTCTGGGGGTTTTTGGGAAGTGTGTGGGAAGATGAAACAAGGTGTAAACACGTCTTAACATCATGATGTAACTATCACTCCCTGAAAAACACATCTTTCATTGGTGAATGTTGCAGCTGTATGCATTACAGTCGAAGGCCACCTGCAGCCAATGGTCACCACTGCAGCCTTCGAAGAACACTGGTATATTTACTTACCTGACACAACCATGGCCAGTTCCAGTAAAATAAAATCATACATGTAGAAATCCAACATTACAATAGGGAAAAAAACCAACTACTCCCAGCCTTTACATTATCTAACCTGAAAAATCAACACTTGTATAATAAATACCAACAACTCTTCAAAGACACCTGTTAATCTTACCGTATTCTTTCTCAGGTTGAATGGATGATGTTCTTTCTGTCTTTGTTCATCCAATTTCTTCAAATATTCTCTCATTCTTTCTTTTTGCTTTCTTTTCATCCATGTTTGTATCTCTTTCCTCTCCTTTTCTGTTCTTTGAGAATGCCCAGAAGCAGAATCAAGAACCCTGAGGGCAGATGTAAACAGGAAATAATCTAGCACATCCTGTAAATTGCAAGCAATGGCAACTACATGATATAACAAAAATATTGAGAACCCTTCAAAATTCTGACAAAGCTGGAATTGTAAGTAATTAACAAAAAGGGAAAACTTTATTTTGCAAAATTTTACTACATAAAATCCTGGTAAACAAGTGATTTCGAAGACCTCTCCTAAAATTTTGCTTTTACTTGTCAGCTACATTCAGATAATAGAACTAGAGCTTAAACTGGTGGGAACTGTGAAACCAATCCAGCAGACTGGTGACCTGAACAGCTGTATGTTTTTTGCCTTGTAAGCAATTGATATCACAAGGAAAAAACTGGAGTAGGAAACAGCACCACTATGACCTCTCTCAGGAAAGAATACAGCTGATTTTATTACTGACAATCAGGAGGGTGTAAAAATCTCCAGCAGGGAGGGGAGCATGACAAGCTGGAATCTGGGGCTGGGAGTTTCTGAAGCTGCTGTGCCACTTGAAGGAAATTTCTGTTCTTTCCAAACTGCTTTAGAAGACCTGAAGGTATGTACTGAATCTGCTGTATGAAAATAGTTGTGCTCAAGCCTATACCTAGCAGAAGATAGAACATGCAATTGGGACAGAAGGAATTTCAAAACCAGAATACTAGAACAATTAGTACATTTGACAATAACGACCAGTAGATTTGTGGCGTTAAAAACTCTAATACTAGTCCCATTAACATCAAACCACATACATGCTTCCATTGTTTACAAGGTGTGAACTGTGAGAATAACCAGGGTTAAAATGATTTAAACAACACACAACAAAAACCAGCCGTGGTATTACCTTGAGATTTTCTTAGCCTGTGTTCTCACAAAGCCCAGCTCCAACAGAGAGGTGTCACTTTCTATCACATGATCATTCACAACGTCAGGAACATCACTCAGACCAGTAGTTTGCAGGGGATCGTCTAAAGATCTTGGTGTTAGGTAGGAGACAAAAGCTGTTACTAAATTAATGTATAATATTCCTGTAAGAATAACAAGCTAAACCCCTTTCTTTTATACTTAAAGCAACAATATCCAGGTTGTTTCACATAAAGCCATTGGACTGAATATTCTTTCCCCACATCTTCACTGGGTTAGTTCACATGAGTCAGCTCTGATGAAGACAGAAGGAACAAGACCTAACTAACATCAGAGGGGTGATCCAGAACTGATATGCTTGAGCTCTGCTGTGGTGTGTGAACATAGCTGGCCCACAGGAGACTGAGCCTGGCAGCCAGGAGCATTCACAGGGTTTGCACTGCTGCCCTGAGGAGATAAGGTTATGGGGGTGCTACCAGTTTCAATGACACCCGAATCTCAGTGACCTGAGCAAGAATCAGTGTCAATGAGAGCACAGCTTCACCTAAATTCTCCCCTTTCTTTCCTCTCTTTTAATCAGTTGCTCCAAGGAAAAAACAAATCTCGTAGTTTAGGACTACAAGCTACCAGTGTCTGCTAAAGCTTATTGCCTCACACCCATACTCCACCTTACATAATCACTTCCTAACCTACTTCAGTGACAAAAAACAGTTCCACCTAAAATACTAGAAAAATAGGATAAACCATTCAGAGTTTACTGCAATGCTTCAAGCAAAGCAATAAAGAAGGGTAATGGAACAGAATGACCAGAAAGAAAGGAAACCAGCTACTCTTTTCTGCTGGATCCAGAAGACTAACATTAGCTGAAAGTAAAAATATATATGTCTGACCATTTTATTTAATGCACAGGCTCCTTCCAGTTTTGAAATCTTCAGTCTGCTGCTTTACACTTTTCACACAGTACAACTTTAAAAACCTTCTGGTGATAGCTGGCCTTCACAGAAAACTACCTCTAGCAGTTGCATGTACTTTGCTAAAAACATGGTTTGCAATTAGGAGAAATAAAAAATGCACACAGACAAGAGTACCATCTACATTAACAGCTCCAATACTAATAACTAGAAAAGAACTTGGAATGCTTCTGCAGCTTTTGCATGAAGTAAATCTAAGTGGCACCACCAAAGTCAGAGTATATGCCTGAAATCAGCTAAAAAAAAAAAAAAGGGCTTTTATTCAGTTTGAAAATAAAACCCTCTATTTTTATGAAGTAGTGATTTCACCCTGACAGTCACCTTTTTGGTAAACTGTCAAAAAACCCTCAAAAAGTTGGAAGTCTCAAAATACATACCCAGGACATAGATCTCTGCATATATAAGAACCTGAAACAGAAACAATCCTTGTTAATAATATCTTTGCACTTGTACACACGATAAAAAATTAATATTGTACATAAGCTTAACAGCCTGTGAGACAACATGTCATTGACTGCCAGGTGAGCACAGAGGCTCCAGAGACTGTTAATTAACAGTTCCTGGCTTTTGTGGGTAGTTTTGCTAGGAAGATACTGTTGCGGCTGATAGTTTTCTGCCATGACCAACTAACTTATGTTCCAACTAAATTATGTTTTCCAATTAATTATACAGTGTTTCATGGAAAATTAATGATTGAAACTTACTTGAGGAATCCAAGTGCTCAGAAGAAACTTGGAATTCAGAAGACGGAACTGAAGAGCAGTATAGTTGTCTTGGAAGGAAGAGCAGTACTTCCTCTCCTAAACTAATCTCTCCATCTCAAAAAATTACAGTTGTAACTTAAGTATCACCTATAGTTTTCTTAGCTTGCAAATAACAAATTTATACTTAGAAAACTCTATTACTGTTTTCAAAATTTAACTTGCTATATCTACTATTTGAGATTCCCTTGTGCTGTATACAGACACAGGAATCATGTTTTAATAAGATAGATTGCTGTAAATGTGACTATCAAATGCACATTCACATGTAAAAAGCACATATGCCATTTGGGAGCCTGACTGCAAGCAGTGCAGGCAATATGAAGAGGAAAGAATACAACTGCATTTTTAACCTCAGGCAACAGGTTGATTGCAGAATGATTTTTCCTACTCCTTTTAATGCTACTGCAGCCTTCATAATTGCAAAAATCAATTTACCCTCAGTTTTCAAAATGATAAGACCTCATAAAATAAACTTCTAGGACATAGACAGTAGTTACTGTACAGAGAAATTAACCAATTGATTTTGCTGATGTAGGCTGGATTTATGAGAGATCTCACCTCTCTAGACATAGGTAGATGACAGAGATGATCCATACAGCTTTTGGAGGAATCTTTGAGTGTTCTGTGATACCATAGCTATTTATATTCACTTAAGTAAATAAGTACAAATCAGCACATTGATGGGTTTTAGAAACAATAGTCAACCCAATGTTGACTATTTTCTTTCCGTAACAGTGAATTTGAGCGCAAGCGTGATTCACTGCTGAACTGTTTTTCAAAGCTTAGTGATACTGTTATGCCATGTAACAAACTCATTATCAGAGCACATCAATGGAGCCATTCCAATTAATGCAATCTAGAAAGACTCATGTCTGACATTAATAAGCTTGTTGGCGTTACATAACATTCTATGTAACAACCATAAAGGAAGTACTACAGCATGAAGAAAAGGTTTAGTTATTTTTAAAAGATGCAAAGGGGAAAAATATACAATAAAGATTATACCAGAAGGTGACTTCAGGCCACAGGGAGAGTTAGAAGCCAAGACTGCAGAGGCAGGAGAGTGTGCATCCACTGTAGTAGAACTGGGCATAGGATAGTCAAAGTTTAAGCTCTCTTGATCATCTATAATATCTTCAAAAATCATGCCTGTCAAATGATGTTCTGATTCTGTGAAAGAAAAAAAAAAATGTACTTAGTGTAGACCAATGGAGAATCCTCACAATGCAGAAACTCTCTCTCATATATCTTGGTTAATGGCATTTTTAGTTTATCTGTCACCTACAACAGCGTGGACCTGGATCAGCTGTGCCTCCCTGTGGAAGGGCACTTCTAGGGCTGTGCTGTGTGACACAGTCCTGCACACACGAAGAGAAAATCACAAGACCAAGAGTCACTCCATATGAGCCTCAAGGACATCCTAAATATCGTCTTACGTATGAATACAGATATAGCCATGATTTGGTTCCACCACTTGGCTTTGCATTAACTCCATAAGTAGATTAGACTATGTTCTTGGCACAGTAGGGTAGCTTTAAGTAGGTACTACGTAGTTATTTGTTAAATAAACAATACATTATTCAATACATCTGCTCTAGTAAACAGTTAAGCTGATCTAAGATTTTAATAAAACCAGTATTATAACTTAATACTCAGATTGGCTACCTTTCATTTTATTTCTTTCTCTGGTATTTTTGTTCATATTTCAGTAACACCTTTAGGGATTGCATTAAATGTCAGTGCTAACCAGAAGTTATTTAAGATGCATATTCCATGGCAAATTTATTATTCTTCTGTTAACTGGACACATACCAGCACCAATGACTGCAGCAGCTTCAGAGACTGTAGGATGAGCACCAAGGTCTGAATCAGCAGCCATTTCAAAATCTTCTATCAGCTTCACTAACTGTAAGTTAAACCCAAAACTAGATAATGATACTTTCTTCAAGGTATTTCTGAGACTTACACCACAAATATTTATGCAAAGTCCACTTTAAATATATTTTTTCTGGTCAGAATCTTACAAACATTTAATGCACTTTTCTGACTGAAAACAAACAAAAAAAATCCAGGAATCAAAGTAGCTCAAGTAGATTCATTTCATATAAGAACTGCAATCTTCTGGATAATTACTTTGAGAAAAATACATATAAACTCCATTATTTGTTAGAACAGTTTTACTCCTACTGATCACATTGTTTTTAAAATAGCTGAAGTTTTCCAACATATATTTTATCTAAAACCCACAGATATTAAAATACTTCCACTGTCTTCATAAGTCTGAAATTTCAAACTGGAAAATGAAACCTAAAACTGACTAACCCAGAGTGAGATATTTTACTGAGCATTATCTCAAAAAGAACAAATCTCATAACTGATATGTAATACATAAGAAATTGTTATAAAAGGAATGACCAACTAGTATGAACCAAAAAAAAAGGCAAAAAAAAGGGGGTTCTTCAGAATTTGGCTAGATACCCAGAAGTTTTAAAACCCAGGTGCTATGAATACTGAAACAAATACAGAAGATATTAAGATTATTTTTCCCTATAGGCTTTTAAAAAATCTGACTTAAATAACCTTGATGAAGAATGTAAGTGATTAAAAAATCCACCTGAGTGTAATAACTGTGTGTGAGTGACACAATGAGGTCTTTATATTTCTGTGAGTCATAGAATACCCTGAGTTAGAAGAGATCTACAAGATCCACCAAAGGCCAATTTTATTTTACTTCCATATTAGTATTTATAAAGATGGCAAAAATGCAAATATTTTATAAAACAAATTGGATCACATTNACTAAGCACATTTGAGAAGAGATTGTTCTAAAATGTAGGTTTTATCTTTAGTTGAAAAAATAAACTGTTTAAAAATCAGTTAGCACTCACCATTTTGCTATTTCTGAAATCCTGCTCCATATTTTCTACTATGTTCTGTAGTGTCTGTAATTGCATAACCATTTCCTTCTGTTTTGTGGAAAAGTATTCTTTTTCAATTACTTCAGTTAGAAGCCCTGAAGAAGGAAGGGTTCCTCCATCTTGATGTGCTATGTTCC
>WBMY01009111.1:22409-41954 GCA_013397315.1 Donacobius atricapilla
ACACTATATTTTGTAGAGGGACAGCTGCAGAAGCCTTTGCCAAAAAGGTCTCCTGCTCAGCCTGAACTCAGTTACAAAAAACCTAAAAATGTTCTGCCCATTCACTAATAACATCACCATTCTGGCCAACATTTGATCCACTGTAAGTAACCACGTCAGCCAACAGATTCAGCACTAAATATGAAAGAACACTGTAAACATGTTATGTAAAACTTGTAATATAATAATATTACGCATATCTANTGATGATCATCTTAAAATAATAAAAAAAACCAACAAATGCACCAATATCACTGAATAAGCCACAAGCACCTAAATACTGCAAGTAATTAGGCATAAATGTGCCATACCTAATAAGAGTGTTTTAGAAGGCAAAAATCATTGCAAAATAAGTCAAATGTATCAATGTTGATGTTTAAGACTGAAAAACCATGAGGTTAATTGGAGAAAGGCTGCAGATTTTCTGTGGGAGTACTACAACAAAAGAATATTACATTTTCTTGGATTTAAAACTGAAATTGTTTACCTTGTTTCTGAAGTGTCTCAGGTGGAACTTCATTAGTAACAGAAGCTGCTGTGTGATGAAGCTTTGCAGTAGATGGAAATTCAAGCCTCTCATTCTGCTGTGCAGCAGCTATCTCTTCTGCACACTCAGGTATCATGGGTAAATTGTTAAGGATGTCACTGCCTTCAATGTCAGTCACACTGATATATTCCTGCTTAGGCTAAACAACAAGATAATGAAGAATTATACAATATGTGCTTTGAATGAGCTGCTTATAGTGCATTGTTCACCATTTCCTGTGCTTACCTCTTTATATTTGAAGACGAAGGGCTTTTTGTTTCGGGAACAAAATAAATACAATCTTCCCTACTGTATTACACAAATGACTCATGCAGATACAAAGAACCCAAATTCATGAAGACAAACAGTACACTTAAAATGCATTTCAGCAATATGTACATTAGATCACTAACCGAATCAGGTGCATCTGACAGAAAGGATGGTAAAGGTTTCTCATTCACTTCGGTGGGGAAACTCAGGTTTAAATACATGTCTGGCAGTAGTACCACAGAGGAACTAGATGATTCTACAAGGAAATCGTAATAGTCAGTATTATATCTACACTAAAAGCCACAAAAATTTAAGATTATTAGGAAACAGCTCTGCATTCTTTAGAAGATAAGAAAAGCTTTGACTAAGCTGCCATCTAGATTGCTATTAATATCCAAGTCCCTCCTACTTAGGTAAAAAAAATCTGCATCTTAATCCAAAGAAATTAGATTACTCAGATAGAAACCTCTAATAAAACTATCTGCAAATGAGTCATGTGATGCAGTAAAATTATCTTCAAATGGAAAAACACTGTTGAATTTTACAATAATGGATAAATTAGTCTGCTCTCTTGGTACGACAGGGACAATACTTGGGTACTGAAATCTATGTAATGTATTTATGGAACAATGCTACTGCAGCTCAGTTTCATGTTATCTGTTTTAACATCCCACTGATCAAATAATTTGGTCTACATTAGACTAAATCCCAAAGATTAAATGGGAACTAAAATCATGCTAAAATCCACAAAATAAGGACTGGGTTTCAAGAAGTCAGATAAATCAGCATGTTATCTACACCCTGCATTAAGCTGTCTCAGGTACAAAACCCATGCTAGAATAGTAACACTTTTATAGATTTTCCAAACAACAAATGAAGCGGAGAAAGACTGCAGCCACACCTGACGCAGGAACAGAGGTTACAAGCTCATTTTTTGGAACTTTGGAAACCTCATTTCCATCACTGATTCCATGATCCTGATATGATTTGAGCACTTGATTGGAAAAAAAAAAAAAAAAAGAGACCAGAATGCATTAGTTTAAGGAAAGTAAAGGTACCAATGGCATTATCTGAGTGTACGTTTCTGATTTGCCAGGTCACAATCAAAGAAAAGTGGGGGAAGAGGCAAGGAAACAATTTCAGTCAAGTGTGAAATATTGTCTAAAATGCATTAAGATAAAGTTAAGCTAAGTTAAAACATGCTTTCAGAAAAAGTCACAGCAGAAGTGACTTACAGAAAGCACCAGGAGACTCTTGCACAATTGCATCAGTAATGTTTTTCATTATAATTATTTTAACTACTGCTTTATAATTTATATTCCAGTGTTTTTTGGTTTAATTATTTTTGAAATAAGAAATGAGAACACAAAAAACTGCTTTCCCTTTACAAACTTGCTGCATTTTGAAAATTGACCAAATATCACAACTAATCAAGAAGCAAGAGAAATAGTTGGTTTCTATAGATCACCTGTGTAACATTTACCTGGGCTAGTATTTGTACTTGCATCTTGAGTTTCTGCTGGCTTTTTTCCCACAGAAGCCAAATAATGTAGATCTGCTGAGGTAGTACTTGCTTTCTCCATTGCATCTAAAATGTGATAATACAAAATAGGTATCTATTAATGATATAAAAATTAGACATCTTCGAAAGCAATGATACTAACTCAACTATTGGCTCCAACATTTTCTTATTTGTATTTCTGACAGATAATTTTAACTTTTCTCTAAGCATACCTCATAAATGATTCCAAGAAAAGTTTGTGCTACCAACTTCATGTGAATATACAACTGGCACTTAAAACATTACACTGAATTAAAACCAAGATTCAGTTTAGATATGTGATTTTAAATTAAGTATTTTAGTATGTGGAACAGTAACAGTCTGCTTCACATTCTAAAAGGAGGGGAGGAATATCTATGGCATGTTCGTTTTCATTTCTTTATTGTTGTTTCTACAGTTTGCCTTTCTTTAAGGCCAAATTTCAGAGAATGATTTAAATTTTGTCCTCTGACAGAACTGAATTATTGTCATGAATTAACATCTTTAAAGAAGAAAATCTTTCACAGGCATAGTCTTCCTATTGCAAGCTAGAAACATTCTATGCATTCAGTTTCTTTTACAAGAGCCCTAATTTTGTGTATTTAGAATATGCAGGCAAATAATGTTGGAATAAAATCTTTTCAAAATAAATAAAAAATTTAGGATTTCAAATGCTTGCAGAATTATTTTCATTACTCACATGAACAAAAAATCACTGTCAATCACAGCTAATTAAATTAACTTGGCATATTATTATTATTTCATTAACTCTATTGTTTATAAACATAAATACAAGACCATCATTCATTTTGAAGAAAAATTAAAATACTTCTAAAGTTTTTCGAAAAACTATTATGAATCTTCAGATAATTTATACAAGAACTTAAATTTGCCTGCATCTTTCTCCATATGAATCCCCTAAAAAACTAGTATCTCCCAAAACTGGGACACCTGTTGTACATCCTGGAAGGTCTAGGAAAAGATCCCATAAGCCAGCAAGATGTACTGCCCACAGATCATATTATCCTGGTTTTTAACATGTTGATAATTGTAGAGTTTTAATGTGAATTCTAATAGACTAATGCTCCTTGAATTTTTTTATTTGAGCACTCAAAGCATGAAAAAGACTTGTACTTGCCCATTGAGATGAAAAAACCATCTTGAACGTCTGATGACGACTTTGGTTTGTGATCCTAATATAAGGGAAAAAAAGAACCATCTTTAAAAGCAGTTCCAGTGCAGATTAAAGGCTCTCTTCGTGATCTTAATTATACAATATACCTCATACAAGTAGTGATTTGGGGGAAAAAAAAGACATAATTGTCACTTACTTTTCTCCACCCTTTTTTAATTCCTCTGATCGGTTCCAACATAGTGGAATTTACTGACTATATAATGTTCTCTCATGTACCTTGGAGTGACATGCAGTAACACAAATTCCTTATTTCTCTTTGAGTCTATCCCTACCCCTGCTGTACCCTGACTAACATCTCCAGGCATGGTGAGGGTCTCCAGCTGCTGTGCTGGAGTGGAGTCTCAGAGGAAGTATGGTATGGACCAGAAACACAGCTCTGGGTAGTGATCCAGCATTAAATTGGTAGTGTTCTAGTTTGAAATTTCATACTTGCAAGGATAAACCCCCAACTCGCAAGGATATCAAAACCCAGTCTGGTGAAAGCTTTCTTTTTTCAGTGTCTGGGCTGAGACAGAACTGAGATCCCAATGCTCTACATCCTTACTCTGTCATCCACCCAGCCCCACGTGGAAAGAGTAATGCCTGGGTCACTTGTCCTATTGTTACTACTGGAAAAATGGGGGGTTTTTTTCATATTTAACATTTTTGTATGTATTTACTACAAATTTACGTACAGACTTGTATCCTATCAAAACAGACAAGTCCATGTTCCAAACTAGCAACCTTGGAATCCTTTATCAAAATCAATCTTCTGTTTTCAGAAAATGCAAGCATGTGAATTAAAAATATGCATACTGTTTCTAGGCTAGAGCCTGGAAGAAAAGTATATTATTGTTTGGTTTATAGTTTTCTGCTTCTTTTCTGTTAATACTTGAATGGAAAAAGGCTAAGAAAAAGACATAATTCTATACCCCAGTCTCTGATTCAGTAACCACTGCTGCATCACTAATATTGATGATGGAGTCATCTGGATGAAAGGACACACTTGGTTTCTTCTTATCCTCCTTCTCTTTCAGTTGCTTCTTACTACGCCTCTTTTTACTGTCAACATATTAATTACAGATAAAGAGTAAGAAGTGCTCTGAAGTAATAACAATACCAATCGTTGTTTTCTAGGTAAGATTATTATTAAGAAATAAGCACTGAAATAAACATTGGAAAACACAATCCAAAAAACAGCTGTTGCATACAGATCAGTTCAAACCAGTTTCTGCCTGCTTGAAATCTACATGGAAATGTTGTAGGAACCCATAAAAATACCAGCAATCACACTAAAAATCTATTAATTGTCTAATAAGCTATTTATATTAAATATTACAAACCACATAACATTCACATCTCTCTCGTGCATAATTAATAATTACTACACAAAGTGCCTACAAGAAATCTGTAAGAAGCAAATTTCAGTTACATAGCAGTTGTCTAATTACTAGGTGACATGTAGATTACACAACAGCAACTGTAGCTTTAATTTTATCATGTGGCAAGTAGATAATATGAAAGCAACTGTAGCTTTAAGCACTTCCACTGATAGTATTAAAATGTATTCTAAACTCTACCTGCAGTTACTTGTGTAGCAAGTTTTCACTTTGAGAATGAAAACTCTTTCAGCCTCTGCTCCAAAATGACAGAATTAAAAGCATCATAACTGAAAGAAACCATGTATTCTATTCCTGAACATTTTATCAGCGTTCTGTGAGAACTGAACAAAGACATGTAACCAGTTTAAACAGTTTTAAACTGTTTGTTCAATCAAGTAACATCAAACAGATCAAATTTTCTAAGTGATAAATAACATACCTAGCAATAAAAAATTAATCCAGCTTCAGTAGGAATTTTGTTAATCACTCTCTGTATTAAAAACAGCCTACATATTTAATCATACTGAAAGAGCATACAATCCTTTCCTTCTTGAAGATGACAGTGACAATATGCAGCCCAGACAGCAGTCTACTAATATTCACTGCATAACGAGCGAAGCATTTCATAAAGAGTGTATAGCAAACAGTCAGGAGGAGACAACAAGACTTTAAAACACAGATAGTGGAATGAAAAACATTTCCTCTTGGATCTTCTTCCTATCAATCTCCTAAGAGCAGGAACTTCTCACACCCTAATGATAGACTTCTGCTGTGTCTTTATTAACATTTGCTATTTTATTCTCTGCTAAGAGTATATACTCCCTCTGATGTCAAACCTAGAAGGTACAGATTACCAGTTGGTCTGTCAAAATGAAGTTCCACTTTAAAAATTTGACTTGCCTTTTTCTTTTGTTCTGCACGTCTTTAAATTCAAATGGTTCAACATCAGCTCTTAGTAGCTGGATAGGCTTAGTTTGGTCCTGTCCAAAGGAAGTACTGGACACAGAATAATGCTTGTAGCGTTGGTCTAATGCAATGAGATCTCGAAGTGGAATGAGTTTTGGTGCCTAAGAGGGTTCAGAGAGAGAGAAAGAAGACACAAAACAGGGAGGGGAACCCTAGTCAGATTGGATGAAAAACCTGAGTCCAGTTTGGATTTCAGTTACACAAACAAAACTACTGTAGCATTTTGTAAACAATATGGAAGTGGAATATTAATAGCATCAGACCAGAACCTCTGCCAATCTGTACATGTGTAAATTATTTTTTGAAAATTAATTAAAATGTACGAGTTTTCTCCACAGAACACATTTCACTAATATTTGCATTTCTAATGTATGTAGTTCAGGGTGAAGTTAGGAACCATCCAATGTAGACAAGAACTGAAGAAGCACCTTAAAGGAAAAGCATTTCTGTTCTTCTCAACTGAGATACGCAAGCATGTAAGTCTATAAGAAATAACATTTTTCAAAACACCTCGTATTCAGCATCTGTGAGATTTTCTTACCAAGATTTCTACCACTCCATTTCTGCCCTGCAAAAAAGGATTTTTCGCCACATCCTATTTCTGTAAATAATTTTTGTATAATCTCTGGGAAAAAACCCCTATCTTTTTACCATAAAAATATTGTCCAGTATTTTAGATAGTAAATTCTCTACACTTATTACCAGTGGGCTGAATGTTGATGAACTATGGAATGTAAAATCAAACAAATGTAGTTAAAAACACTTTCAGGCTTGCAGTCTGCCTCATACTGACATGTCAGTAAGCAGGTACCCTTAATTCTAGATCCCTCCTGTAACCTGTGCCAAACAATTCCAAATTCCATAGTCTGTAAACATGAACTTACTTGTGATGAGTTAGAAATCATGAAAGTGACAAAACACTACAACTTAGAATAACATATTGTTAAAATCCAGTACCTTCTTTTCCTGAGGTAAATTAATCTGAAGTAGTGGTACTCCAGCATCCCATAGTGTTCCTCTGGAGTCAGCATCCTTTGTTGCAGGTTTAACAGGTATTAAAGTAGTAGTGATTGGCTGCCTTATAGCTGATGGAACTCTAGGTACTGGGTCAAGTTGCAAGTGCAACAGTGGAATACCAGCCAGGTTCTGAGTGGTCGGTGCTTTGAACACGTTGACATTTGCAAGGAACCGCGGCTGAGATGAATCTTCTGTCTGTCCTTCATACTGATCTGAATTCAGATGTTTGAGGGGTCCTTCACGCACTGTTTCTGCCCATCTCTCCTTTTCCTTATGCATTTGTCTTGGAATCTCAGGGTTGTATCCACTTCTGTGGAAAACTTCTGCCTCACTCCTTGGTGCATATGATGACTGGTGGTTCCATAAGGAATCTGATGAACCCCAAGCTATTCGTGGTACTGGGTTAGGTGGTCTGGCAAATGCTGATGACATTTTTGTTGGATGTAAAAATGCTGGTTTGACATCGTAACTTGATTGAAGCTTAAGCAAAGGAAATCCATTTGAGTAGTTAATTTTTTTTTCAACAGGGATAAGCTTCATTTTTTTCTGGATACCTGAAGAAGGAGCTAGGAGATGAAGTGGTTTAGTAGGCACTGAGGAATGCAAATCTTGGGATGGTGGCATTAATCCTGTTTCCTTGCTGTTGTTTTCAAATAATGTTAAAGAGGAATTCATATCCAGACGATTCTAAATGAGAAAAGCAAACAAACTACCATTTACATATCAACCATGCACTAAATATGCACAAGAATAGTTCTGTCTATACCTACCACTATGAACACATTTTATAACTCAGCAGGATAGACAGCATATCAGATATACTGAACAGTCTTCATAAACTGTGGTTTGATATACCTACTTTTATTTGGTCATTGTTGCTTTCATCTTCTAGACTCTTCCTTGGCTGAAAAACAGAGCTCTCTTGACCAGTTTTTCCTTTTCCTTTTTGAGAGGGCGCTTGTGTTTTTTGAGAAGCATTGCTTTCAGCAGTGTGTGCAGGCTGGCTCCCTGCCAGGTGAACAGACTGATGCTGTTGTAACATTTGTTGCACATTTGGCACATTGGTAAAGGATGACTGTACTATTTGCATTAAACTCAAGAAGTTGATCTGCTGTAGCTGAATACACACATGAACAAAGTTAACAATGCCAAGAACAAAGTTAACAGCGCCAATACCTTTAACAGAAATCTTAGCAAAAATGTCTAGCCTATCTTACAGCTGTTCCCTAACACCTGACAAAACATCGTCCCAAAAATGGGATCATTCAATAATGATTCATTTGTATAATTGTTTACTGTAGTGGACTTTCTTGTAAGATACAATAAATACCTGCCACAGACAGGTTATGCTAAAGCAAGACGAATGTCTTCACTTTTTTGTGAAGTTTCAGTAAATGTAAGGTCACTTAAAATTGGCTAAACGTACCACCACTTAAATCCTAGTACAGTTGAAAAGTTATTACAGCAGCAGAATTTTTCCAAACATAAACTATCAAAGGACATTGACTTATGTGAGCTAAAACACACTCACACATCCATTATTATATCACTCTTTTTCTTGAATTAAAAGCAAGACTTAAGTCTAAAATAAGTTTCACAGCAGTTAACATGGAACTGATGGAACAGTCGTTAACATGATGGTTAACATCAAGAACAACCACACACAGAAGGTCTTCAAAACAGTAATTAATTCCACTTTTTAACAACAAAGTTGGTACCACGGAAACTACTTAAAATAATTAGATGTTCTCACCTGAACTAATTTAAACATTTCATCTTGCAGCATCAGCCTGACTGTTTCTGATGTGTTTGGTTTCTCTTCTCTAGGGACTTCTTCCTTGACTTCTTGCTTCTTTGCACCAACAGAAGTATGGGACGCAAGACTTGACATAGTGGACACAGTAGTCTGAGAAGGCTGAGAATCACTTACAGAAATGTCTGCACTACTCAAGAAAAGAATGAACAAACTATGAAAAACACTCAGGGTTCAAAACACATATAAAAGGTTGTCTTAAATCAATCCAAAAAAATTTACAACATACCTGTGTATTTTAAAAACATGATTAATTTGTAGGAACAACTTAATTATTAACAGTGCACAATCTTGACCAGCATGTATGATGTATTTCCAACCAATTCTTAAAATGCTGAATGAAAAACAGTAGTAAAGAAGTATGTTCTATCTGATTTTGTAGCCACAGGGGTATCAAAATATTATTTTCACTAGAGATACAGGTAGAAAACAATGATTTAACAAAAAAGACAGAAAAAAGGCCTGGTTAGTCATAAAGTCAAACAGCTGATGGAAAACGAAGAGGGAATTCTTAGTTGAAATAAGGCAGAAGGTAGATTCACTTTGACTTAAAGTAATGGTCCTTTAGATATTTGGGCTTTAAAAGTAACACGATTTCAGATTAAAGAAAACAATTTAAAATAGGAGTAACACATACAATACATTACATTTTCCCACGATAACAAGATCTTTCAGTAGGTAAAGAATATTAAGTACATGAATTCCTTACATTAAGAAAAGAAGGTTAGGATTTACATTCAGCTATAAAGAAACTGAAGGACTTTACAGGAACTGACTCAAAAGACATTTCTCTGTTTAAGAAAAAGGCTGACATTGTTATGGATACAGGCAACCCTTGGAGGACTTTTCACAGGGTGGCCTCCAAGCATGTGAACAAACAGAGGCATGAAGGCATGGCTAATGAGTAATAGTTTTAGATATGCAATAGGTGTGAAGGGGCATATGAAATCTTTTGGAAGGCAATCCAAAGAATATGTAAGCAGGCCTTAAATGCCAAAAGTTTGGGTAAAATTTTTTTTGAAAATAGTTGGCATGAGAAACTCATGAAGGAAAAGGGTTTAGAGACACATGAAAATGGAACCCAAAAGTATGCATAGTTCAAATCTTCCTCTAAACTGAAAAAAGCCACATAGAGGACTGTTCTAGAACTGAAAGCCTGAGGCTGATTCTTGACTCCTTTTCCCAATTCCAACATTCTCTCTATTTTGTATACATTTATGTAAATCTATTAGTTGCCATAGGATAGACACATTTTAATGATTTTAATTAAAATGTATATATAAGTTTAAAATATTATTGTTCAGGTATTCTATATAACCAAATATCCTCTATAGTAATATTATATAACAAATTCTGCCCAGAAGCAGGAAACAAAACTGTCATGCCTCTTGAAATCTGGTAGCTGTGAATTAATGTTTCATTCACGTGATATTCCAGACAACACATGAGGGTATATGATCCCCAAGGATTATAGTACAAAAAAGTTCCAGAAAAAGCTACTTAGTTTACAGGTGCAATACACTACACCTGCAATTATTTTGCAGTCAAATCTACACATCACATTAATTCAAACTGAAAATTTAATTTCATTACATAAAACAGTACAGGTTTACCTTACCTAGGAACTTCTGCATCCTGTTTTAAAGAGAATGGGTGGGAAATGGTGCTAGCAACAACCTCAGTCATACTATAAAGAGAGAAAAATTAGTATTGAAAATACTGCAATAATTTGTTATGCTGTTTTCATTTTATAAGCATGTATGTGTACAAATATACCCATAACTTCCTCAAAATATTTTAGTAAGTATGAGATAAAATACCTGAAAGCCACCTGATAAAGGCTATACTGATCTGCATTGCTTCAATTACTGCATTACGCTGCAATCTGACCAGGCAAATATTGATATTAATGTTTTGTCTCCCTTAGCAATCAGAAACGGACACAAACAAAAGCACTGAAAAAGTTCCAGCTACTCAAGACAGACAGCAGGTTGGTTCTCCCAGACAAAGGAAGAGAAATTCCAATTTAAGTAATACTGTTAATATCACTATAATCTGCATCTCTAGAGGAGAAAAAACAATGCCATAATTAATTCTCGAGGGGCATCTCACACTCAGTTAAAACAAAAATATGTAATTTTAAAAAGTAGAGGATTTCAAGTCTTTCTAAAAGTCACCTTAAAGTCTTTCACAAATATTATGTATATGAAATACGGACATTTATTTATATGCTATTGTAATAAGATTTTCCATTTTCCTGTTATTGTCTATCTTCCTCGTAGATAAAACATAGCTTCCCACAAACCATATTTATTTTATTAGATCATTACTAAAATAATGACTCATCAACCCAGCCCTTCATATATGTGAAATGCCTGTACATGAAATAGGAGATAACTGAAACTGTTTGAAACTATGGCTTTGTTGCTATAAGCAACAGCAAGAACCCCTGAGATGTCACTGGATAAAACCATTAACAAAACTCCTTTGGATTTTTAAGCGAAGTTAAAAGAGGAATTGAAAAAAAAAAAAAAAAGTCCCTTACTTAATCTGTTTAGCCTTTTCTTCTTTTGTTTCTTCCATGTTTTGATTTTCTTGAGCACTATCTACAGCTGGAATGGCAACCTGCTGAATATAAAAAGATGTATCTGAACTTGCAAATTTTTCTATCCCTCCTGCTTCAATAAAATACAAGGTTTTTAGCCTACGGCAAATATATTTTTGATTAATCATCCAATTTTAAAAATCTGACTAAAAATAATCAAAATTACATACTTATCAGAAGACAGCTACAGATCAGCAATAAAGAGATATATATAACAATTCACCTGAGCATCTTACTTTTTCTTACAACAATCTCATTATGATGAGATTTTAGTTCCAAGTTCATATTCATGCAGTACCCTGGATATATATTCTGCTAATCTCACACCCCCTAGGTAAAGATGAAAATGTAGAAGCAATCCCATTATACACAAACTATCTAAAGAAAAATGAAACAAATGTAGCATTTTACACATGCCACAGATTCACTATAGTAAAATGTATAGAAAAAATTGAAGACCACAATACATAGCATAATAGCCCTACCCTTAGCCACTTTCAAAGAAAAGATACCTATGACCAAAAATGATGCATGAAAGAAGAAGGCTAATTTATAAATCCAGATTGAGTTTTCAGAGAGAAACAAAATAAACATCTTCATATATTTAAATTTTTTTAAAACTCAGTTTTATGTATACATAATTACATCTACTATATATACATATATGAAAGCACACACACATTTTCAAAAGTGTTCAGAGCAGATCTCAGTTTACTACCTTTTAACTGTTAATTTTATTATTTAGCAAGGAAGAAGATTTACCAACCTAAATAATTTAGCCTTCAAGTTCACAAACACATTGATGAATTCAGGATGCTTTGAAAACAGTATTCATAACAATTCAATGCTTCCATGTAAGATCCTGTCATCTCAGGAGAAATGCTGGAGCTGAGTAAGACAGCCAGACCTGCTACCTGTGTTACAGCCAGCACAACTAAGTAAAGCTGACGGGTGGTAGTAGGAGGCAACTCTCCTCTGAGAGGTGCAACAAGGCACCCATTTGCCGACCTGACATGCTCTCCAGAGGGGTGCTGCTTCCCTGGGGCTCCTGTCAGGGATGTCACTGAGAGACAACCAAGGCCTGTACAGCCCACTACTACCTGCTATTGGTTTCACACGGGTGCCAGTGACACATCCAGGAGCAGGCTGAGAAGGGAGTGGCAGTGAGGGCTCTGGAGTGCACAGTCAATCCTCCCAGTCAAAAGGAAGAGGTTTGAAAGGGTTTGAATCTGGTGACTCAACAAATGGTTACAGGACTGGTGCCACAGCCAAGGGATATGGTTTCTTCAGCCATGGGACTTGCTTTGAGAACCTTGTCTGCTGAGGGCTGATGGGGTTCATCTATCAGAGAAGGGGAAGAGCACCTTCGGTCATAGTCTCAGCAAGGGGGAAGAGGGCTTTAAATTAAGTTGCCAGGGGAGGGGCAATTTTTTGCCAGGGTCAGAAAAAGATGCCTGGAGAGGAAACTGCATCTCAGCAGAGCATCTGAAGAGCTGCACAAAGGAATTACAATTATTCCTGCCAGAAATTCAGCTTCATTGGGGGCCTCCGTGCAAGCATATGTAGCACGGGGAATAAAAAAGAGTTGGAGACACATACATCTGCCAGGTATGATCTTACTGGCATAGCAGACATGTGGTGTGTGATGGCTCTGATGATGGAAGTGTTCGACTGGATGGATGCAGGCTCCTTAGGAAGCACAGGCAGGGGAGATGAAGAGTGGGTGTCATCCCCTGTCAGTGACTAGCTGGAGTGCATGAAGCTCTGCCTGGAATGGATGAGGAGCTGACCAAGAGTTTACGCTCAGGTTTACAGGGACGGCAGGGACAAGGGACATTACAGTGGGGGTCCAATTAAAGGCTGCCCAGCTAAGGAGATGAAGCAGATGAGGTCTTCTGTATGCAGAGAGGAACAACTTCATGTTTGCAAGCCCTGGTCCTCACAGGGAACTTCCACTTTCCCAGTATCTGATGAAGGGACAACACAGCAGGGCACAGGCAATTCTGGAGGTTCCGGAAGGTTTTGGCGATAACTACCTTCCACACGTGACAGAACAGCCAGCGAGGAGAGGTACTATGGTTAACCTCATCCTGACCAACAAGGAGGAATGTGGGAATGTGAAGCTCAACGGCAGCCTTAGCTGCAGCAACCATGAAATGGTGGAGTTCGAGTTCCTCAGGGAAGTAAGGAGGGCACACAGAAAGCTCACTGACCTTCACTTCAGGAGAGCAGACTTTGGCCTCTTCAGAGATCTGATTGGTAGAGTCCCATGGGATAGTGCCCTGGAAGGACAGGGGACACAAGAAAGCCAGTTAATATTCAAGAATCACCTCCTCCAACCTCAGGAAGGATGCATCCCAACAAAGAGGAATTTAGGAAAAAATGCCAAGAAGCTTGCATGGATGAACAAGGAGTTCCTGCACAAAGTAAAACACAAAAATTGAAGCCTACATAGAGTCGAAACAAGGATGGGGTGAGGAATACTGAGAGATTGTCCAAGCCAAACATATCCTGGGCTGCATCCAAAGCAGTATGGCTAGCATATTGTGGGAGGCAATTCTTCTGTCTATTCTGTCCTCACGAGATTTACTGGAACATTGTGTTCAGCTCTGTGTCCCCCAGTATAAGAAGGACATGGACCTGATAATGCAAGTCCAGAATAAATGGTGTTCAGGGGCCTGGAGCACCTTTCCCATGAGGGAAGGCTGACAAACTTGGGGTTTTTAAGCATAAAGAACAGAAAGCTCTAGGGAGACCTCAGAGTAGTCTTTCAGTATGTAAAGGAGTCTACAAGAAAGCTGAAGATGGACCTTTTAGAAAGTACATAGTAGTAACAGGAGGGGAGGGAATTACTTCAGACTGAAAAAGGGTGGGTTTAGACTAGATTTTAGGAAGTAACTCTTTACTGTGAGGAGATGAGGGACTGGAACAGGTTGCCCAGTGAAGCTGTGGATGTCCCATCCATGAAAGTGTTCAAGACCAGGTTGGATGGGGCCCTGGATAATCTGGTCTAGTGGAGTGTATCCCTGCCCATGGCAGAGGTTTTGGAATGAGATGATCTTTAAGATCCCTTCCAAACCCAAATTCTTCTATGATCTCTGATGATTCCATGGTAACTTGCCTGTTCTCTTTGATGTTCTACAGGTCTCATCTTGACAGAGCTATTGGAGCTCTTTGAAGTTTCATATGGCTCCTCAAAGAACTCTATAAAATAAATACAATTACTCTAAATTAGAAAACGACATAGATTATATTACTGTTATGTGATTGCTAACAGCAGAACACATTAGTCCACTTTTTCCACTAATGTGGAGTGAAGTATTCAGAGTGGTTTCAGCAAATTCGAAATTTGTGTTCTTACTAATGTTGATGCATGAACCCAAAAAGAGAGGTAAAAAAATCCCCAGTTTATGTAAATGGTATGAACATGCAAGTTTATACATATTCAGCTCTCAAAATTTGAGAATTGTTTTGCACAGTTGTGAGAATATTTCCAGAATTGAAGTATATGAGAGAATAGGACATGTTAACATACATAGTTCTATCTCAGTAGAAAAAAAGTGACACAGTGAAAAAGCAATCAGGAAGTCTTGATAAAACAATTTTATATAATTTACTTATAATCCAAACTGGATAAAATAATTCCAATAGAGCAATGAAGAGGTTTGCATTTTTTGATTAAATAAACAGAGGGACATAAAATCATATTCATGCAAAACTCCTACTGCTTTATATGTCAGATCACAGTTAAAGGAAAACCATTAAAACAAACCTTGTTCTGATGTTACATCCAACTCCTGCTGAACAAATGGTCTCACTTCATTCAGGTCTTCGGTTATATGAAGCACAGAGTTATTTCCATGATTAATTTCTTCTTTATAAAAATATTTTGACTTCACAGACATTCTGCTAATAGGGATTAGAAAATGTAATTAACAACATAAGTATCTGGTTCACTTTAAGTATGCTGTTCCTTTCAGACTGAAGGCTAGTGCTTAAATGTAAAATAAACGCTCTTGTGATATGATCAATATTCATTTACGTTTTCTCTCTGACTATGACTTATACTAAGCCTAATTTTTTTTTTTTTGCACAGTTGTGATATTTTAGTGTCATTAACGGTACACTCTTTCAGACAGACTGTTTCCAGACAAACTGTGCTATGCCTTCAAAATCATCTGGTTAAGGCTACATTTATCTCCCTCACAGGAACTTCATTTATTAAAAAAATAGAAAATTGTCAGACAAGATGTACACTCATGTCTCAAGATACTAGAGATCATTTTCAGAATACTAGAGACCTATATAACTCACTCCCTATATATATTCTAATATTAGAGATCTATTTTTTCTTTGTTGTAACATAAGATGAAATGCCACAGAGGAATTCAGGTTAAGGATTCTTTATCTTCAGGATAGTGCAAGATATTAACAAACAAAATATTTACTGCTTTTTCCATCTATTTTACTGATATACACACACATACGAACACAGCTAGATTACAGATCGAGGGGAAAATAAACCAACATTCTGAACCACTCACCTCAAATCAAAGAAAATTACAATGAAGAGAGGGGAAGTTACCTGAATTCTTTGAGAAAACCATGACACCCGTTATATTGGAAATCTAGATTCCATTTCCACATCACTAAGCTTATAAACAACCATGTAAAATTCACTTAATATGCAACAGCTACATTACTTTCCACCTACATGTACATGTGCTGATGAAGAATAATTAATTTGTTTCATGCAGCTGTCACCAGTATGCCCAAGTTTGACTTTTCACACGAAATTAAACATGTATATAACACATAAGAACAGTAGATCTCTTCATGCTGCTCAGTAGAGGAGTTATGACAAACTAGAGTTCTTAGGTTAATACAAAAAAAAATTACCCCAAATCACTTTCACAATGATCATCATGGACTTGTACTATCTGGACGTCAAGATGAGAATTGGCCACTGTGGAAGAGCCTTCATCCATACTACTTTCTTCCACTGTTCTAGACTGGGCTTCTGATAGAGAAGCAATTTCTTTCAGATATTGATCATCTGGATGCTATTAATAAAAATAATGATAATCAAAATTCACTAGTTAAAAAAGAAAGATACTAAGTACTTTTTTAAAAACCACAATGCTTGCATATATAATGATTATGCTTAATTCATATCCTTTTCTTTATTATAGAGCCAAGAAATCCTGCATTTACAGCTGCCTGTGAAACATTACTTTCTTCCCTTTTTGCATTAAGTAAAGCAATGGTCCTCTGAATTATCCAAAGGAAATATAAGAAAGATTTCTCAGTGTCAACTGAGTGTGAATTGTAAAAGACACTATATGACAATATAATCAAAACAAATATACACAGAAAGACTTGGCCTTATCCAGACAATACAGAACTCTCAAATTACCACTGAAAACAGTATGAAAGGCAAAAAGAAACCTTGTGGTTAGACGCATGCACAAAATTTGTAAGTTGTAAATAAAATACTTGTCAAGAAACCAGAAAATACAAACCAAAAGTAAGAAAAATACTCTTTTGAAATTGGAGAAAAGCCTTCTCAAACAAAGTCCCACAATCCTCTCCCCTCAAAGCCTTTCATGTATTCTCTGACTCTATGTACTGTTAATAAAAGAAGCTAAGTGACCCAGTTGTCCCTAAAGTATAAATTAAAGCAATATGTCCCAGATTCCTCTGGCAAATCTCTTCCCTCATATCCACACATATACTCCAAATCTCTGTAACAGTGCTAGTCATTTTTCACTGGTCTTTAACCAGTTAAAATACTGACTCCAGTCAGACTGTATCTGCATTGTCCTCAAAGACAAATTAACTTAAACTCTTGCGAGAAGAACTATTTCTTTATTCTTTGCCTTGCTTTGCCATATTCTACCTACAATAGTATGTTTGTTCAAAGATGATGTCTAAAACAAGACACTGTGGCCAAACTTACAGGAATTTGTGCAAAAATATGTGGTATCTGGATAAATGACCTATATTTTGAACTTCCAAAGAGAACTTTCATGTCCAACTCAAGTATTTCCACTGATGGAATTTCAACATTTCTGGAATTTTTCCCTTTTCTTAGCAACTCTTGAAAGAAAGGCTATTAATTAATATTCTATGTTCTACTGAGAACAGAACTATGAGGTAAAACATGTATGTGATTTTCCTTTACTGGAGTAACTCACTCACTGACACTTGTCCCGTCCTTTTTCTTACCTTACATTTTGCGCTCTTTGTTTGAGATCTGTCTCCACATAACTGCTCTAACAACCACAAAGACGCAAGGATAGCTGCTGCTGATGTTTTCACATGTACCATTGGTAGAGTCTCTTCTAAGGAATCTCGTTTATTGGAACCCCAGTGCAGCCTTTTATCAGACCATCTGATCATCCACTCCAGCAATTTAGAAATATTGCTCAATTTGCCCATCAATTCTATAGGCAGTTCTTCTGCTGGCACAATACCAACTACATCAAGAGTTTTGTAAACATATTTAGAAATTGCCTTAGTTTGCAGGGTAGAGGAAGTATGGTTAGGAAAGGTATGACTCGTTAGTGCAACAGTGACTCCTTGATTGTCAGTCTGAGCTCTGTATATTGACTTGTATTTTAAACCAAATAAGCCTTCTTTAAGTCCTTTTGTTAGGTTACACACAGAAGGTTCTGTGGTCTTTCCAACAGACTGTACAATTGTTGGGTTTTCCAAAGTATTTTTGTTTTCATTACAGGCAGACACTTTTTCAGGATCACAAGATGCCAGGGTGACAGTATAGCAAGACCCTGCTCTAAACACACTTTGATTTCTAGTTTTGTTTTTTCGACGTTTTAGTGTTGTGTGAACATCAAAAAAGAGGGAATTCAATTCACGCTCTTGAAGCAGCCCAGAAAAGCTAGTGAGAAATGGAATTCCAAGGTCACTGTACTTTATCAGGTCTCTCTCAAGAACATAACTCAGAAAGAGTTCTAAAAATCTAACATATTCATCATCATCACGTTCAAATTCCCATGCACCAACTACAGGCAAATTACATTGATTAAGCATGTCTCTCCTATACACTTTGTCTTTATGTTTTGTTTGACAGTTAGGAGCTTTTATCTTGTGTGTGGTATTTTTGCTACCTATTTCCCCTTGTCGTCGGAGTTCATTTTCCCTGTAAGACAATAAATAGAAGAACCATTAATACCCAAATCCATTTTAAGAATTACATGCAACATCAGTTCCTTATCTTCTACTGTAGTTAAATATAACCAACAAACCCAAACTTACATTAATCAAATTCAAAATCCATAGACAGAAACTAGGCAGTAACACATATAAATGTAGACATAGCTGATAGTAATTTACACTTCAATAATGTATTAGTCACATACTAACTGATATAGCATAGGCAGCTCTAAGACTTGGGAAATCTGTAATTCTTCACTTGATAAATCATCTATAGTGACAATTAACCTGTTCGGTGAAGAGATAACTTGACCAGCAGGAGACAACTCTTTTTTTTCTTTTTTTTCCCCCTAATTTAAATCAAAAGCTTTCTGCTGCAATTTTTTCATACCTTGGGAATGAAGATGTTTCAGCTCTTGTTTCTTCAGCAAGCAAAGCATCAGAAAGTGTGTCTGATGTGTGGGCATCACTATATACCTGAGGATTCCCAACATCAGTAATTGTGCTTGTGCTTAGACTAGTGCCTAGTGAGAATTTCTCGTAACAGTACTCCTCATCATTTGATGCTCCCTCTTCTACTGGCTCCCAAATATTAATTTCTATAGGGCCTATGTTCTTTACTACGCGTCTCAAGGTCTTCTTCCTCACTTCTTCAGCAGCCTGTATAACACCAGACATCATTTCTTCACTTTCAGGACCTACAGAAAGAAAAAAAATCAAGTTTTCAATCTTAATTTTCTGTTTAAAGTTAGTCTTCCAAACTGAGACATGAATTAGATTTCAATTAAAATGAGAAATTAGAGTAATTTATAAATTCAATAAGAAACTGTGATAAAGTGAAGAAACATCAACATTTTGAAAGCCATGATATCCTGTGACTGGTATAGGCATAGGTCGTGGTTTAGGGCAAATTTTGGGAAGAAACCTCCGAATGGGGCTCCTCTGGAAAAAAACAAACCCAAACGGCCTCTCCCCCACAACTGGTCCGGACAAAAACTTCCCTGGAGAAAAGTGGGAAAAACTATTTATTTAACAAA
>WBMY01009111.1:42031-67687 GCA_013397315.1 Donacobius atricapilla
AAAAAAATTCTCACAAGCACACAGGATTCATAATATGAAACAATAAAACCTTTCGTTAAAGTGAAATGGCAAATTGAGAAGAGTCCTGGCTGTGGATGCAGTTTGTCTCTCTCTCAGTCTCTTATCAGTTCCTCCGGCGTTGGAGAAAAAAACGCCGTCCCGAGCCCCCGAGAGGGCGCAGGGGGGAAATCTTTCAGCTCTCCTCTGTTTTTTTCAGTCCAGAACAGTTTCAAACAGTCCCAAGGAAAAAAAGGGGAAAAAAAAAAAAACAGTTCTCTGCCCTAGCTAGCTAAAACTAACTAAAAAGCACAGGAGATCTCTGTCCCACAGCAGTCTGTCCGAGCCTCCGCTGAACTGAGAGTCCCAGAGAGGAATGTGGAGGAGAAATAAGATAGTCTTCAAAACAAATTGCACTCTAAGAATCACCTTAAAGGTGCAGAACACAACATACAGAACAGACGACTGGGGATACAGGCATCATAAAGTCACTCTAGGACAGCATATCAGACAGAAAACACAAAATTTGTCACAAGACTCAAAGTTGCCCACCTGAAAACTACAGTAACTGTTTTGCACGGGTTATGAAAGAAAGTATTGCCACAAGCTGATAACTAGGATAAAAAACAAAGCATGTTTAAAACTTCCTGAAGAATGATGAACATTACCTTTAACAGTACTGTGTCTGAGTCGCTGCTGAAGTCCATGATATTTATCTCTTAGTGAAACTCTTATATCTTCAGGATTAGGAAATGCTTTTACAAAAACCTCTGCCACCTACACCAAAAAAAAGCATCTTTTCCAGTAGCTATCACACAAGTAGGTGTCTTTTCACAGAACTTACACCATGGGAAAATCTCCAAGATTTTCAGGTAGGTTTTCCAAGTAGGTTTTCCAAGCAGAAATATTTGTGATAATCTCTATTGCTTTTATTCTAGTTCTAAGATCTTTTACCTTTTTTACTGGTGGCAGTTCTCCAAGCAGACTCAAAATTACATCTTGAACTAATTCTTCAACATTCATGAATCTGCAGAAAGGAAGCATCCGACAAGCCCACTCTACTGCATTCAGACAATGCTCAACTGTGTAGGCATCACATCCATTCTTACTCGGATCCTAAAAAAACCACCAGAAACATTACTGTATGAACAATATATTTCAGCAAAAATATTCATACACTGCAAATAGTTATGCTTCTTTCCTAACCCACAGAAAATAAAAATCTCTAACTTACCTGCCAAGCAGAGTAGTGCCCGAGGGCAGGAAACAGATCAACGTTGTAATGGATCATAATGTACATTCAAATAAAATGAGAGAGAGAAAAATGGGCTATTTAAAACCAGCTTAGGAAATAATTTCATTAGAACTCTGCTGGAGAGTTTGTTTGCAGTCACAAGTAAAACTTGAGGATTTGCCTAAACTGTCAAGTAAGTAATTCTACTTTGACTTCAGGTAATTATAAATTCTTCCGTGTAAACGAAATAATTAAGCCTTGCAAAAGGCTTTTAAGATGGATTGGTTCATTTTGAACAGTATTTTTTATCTCATTTGTCACTGTCACACAAAGTACAGAAAAATCAGAACATTCTACTATTTGAAACAGAGCCATCCTGTTTATCTGAAACTTGGCTTTTCTGGTGAAAAAAAAAATCTCAGACTTCTTACAGAATGCATGAGAAACACACTAACAGTTTCTTCCTAGACCTCTGACATCAATTGATGAAGGTATAAGTAGAGAACACATGATTAAATTTTAATTTTTTTCATTACTTTTTCTGACAACCATGTATATTTAGCACACCATGAACCTCATTTTTGGTGCATTAAGTATATATTATTCAGGAAATACTCAAAATATCTTGGCCTAATGGAGAAAGAAAACAAACCAGAAAGTAAATTCTTAGATCAACATGTATAGAAGTCATTGTTCTCTGGAAGCTCTTCTGACTCAAACACCAAGTAAAAGCCTAACAGAAATACTATCATGAAAACGGAGATCACATGCACAGCATACTGCTCCACAGCATCAAATTTACATTGCAAACACTCATTTTGTGCTCATTTTGTTCTGTGAAGCAAATAGAAATTCTCACAGAAATATAGAGCAGACCTTTAGAATTCTTCTCATAGCTACATGAAGTTGAGATGTATCTCTACTATATTAGTAATACAATTACCTTGACATTGTCACTATTTTCCCTTGCCGTTTGGTACCGCCTACAGTTGTAAGATAATTTTTCACGAACATGAAACATCCAGCATAATGCACAGAACTCTCTGAACCAACCTACAATACAAACATGCAATATGGTGAGACTCCGTTTAAATAAATTAAATAGAACAGCCTGAGATTTTTCAGTATTGCTCTGGAGCTAGAGCTCCTTAGTCCCACTTAGTGTTCATGTTCTTTCACATCTGTCAGGTCTGTAACATGACCCCCCCCCACCAAACCAGAACAGCACATTTTAGAGTAAGAGTTTTGATAACTAACACAAAAGCTGAAAATGAAATGTGTTCCTGACACATTACGATATACTATTTCAAGCTAATATGAACTAATTTGCCTCCTGTGGATTTTCACTGGTGTTCTTTTTCCAGCTCTGAATTATTTTTTTACTGCATACCAACCTAAAATTTTACAGGTAATGTCATCAAACTGAAGGGTTCCAGAAGATGTAGATCCACACAGAACAGTGCAGAAATTGCAGTAATGAAGCAAAGTCTCTGGGAATGGACTCAGGGAAGGAAGAGAACCCTTCATTCGAATCTATAAAAATAGGTTAAAAACCAACCAAAACAGAAATAAAAAACAGTAAACATTTTACATGTATCACTACTAAATGCACAGCCTCTCAGTTATTAGAATACTGCCAAGATCAGTAAAACTCCCTTGAAGCTTGTTTTCCATTTTCTTCAAATCACTGTTCTGAAAATTCATTTGAAGGAATATGTTTAATATGGTCTATGGCACAAAAAATGCTTTTGTTTGAATGGTATTCGTGATTACCATGCAATACAAGACTAACACAAAGTATAAGAACTAAGATCATGATAATCAAAAAACCAGATTGATCCAAGTTGCTGTCACCAAGTCTGACCAGCCTTAACCCCAGTTTCAGTTGGTATATCTGACCAGCCACCCATGCCAACACTAGGCACGTGACCAAGCAAACAGAAGTAAATACTTCTCAGTCAGACCAGTTCCTGGTCTCCATCGCTGCACTAATGCTGGTGCAGGGGAGTTGCGGGAAGGGAAAGCCACATACACTCCCTTCTGTATCAACTCAACCTTCTTTAAGTAGCCATGTTACAATGACCTAAGAAAAGACTGATTTTACACAAAAATTTTTCATCAGTTTATTCTAAACTTGCTTCTGTGCAAAAAAAATTGCACAAAAGTAAAATAAGATCTTACAAGTTCTATCCACTAAGATGATCCCTTTACCTGAAGTGAGTATTACCTTCTCTGTTACTTATTCAACCCTAAGTGATTTGGAGATTATTTCCAGCTAACAGCTATAACTCCCAATAAAGTCTGCTTTTTTCTTTCAATGGAAAATAAATGAATTTGTATGTTACTAAGTAGATATAGAAAGACACCCAAAAGGAAACACTTTGTGGATTAGACACCCTATATCTTTAAGTAATGGTTTCCTAAAAACAATGAACATGATGTGTAAAACTAGAAGACGACATGTACAAAACATGACATAAAAGCTAAGGTGAGACTGAATGCTTCTGCAACTGCAAACTCATCAGTAATATTTACAGATGATAAACAAGTTAAAAATATAAAGTTAAATGTTTACTTTCTGCATAACTTTTCTAGCCCACTTCAGTTGTGTAATATACCACTGTGCTGATGAGCAAGAACAATGAGCAGCCCGGAAGAGCAAGATAATTCGCTGAAGAACTCCTGACACTTTCTGACGGACTTCTTTCTCCGTTTTTAAAAGAATGTCATCGCTGTCTTCCTGAAAATGCAAAGACAAACAAAGCCCAAAATTAGAAAGGACATAAAACTACATGTTGTTACTAATCCCTAATCCCTTCTTCCTTGCAGCATAGATCATTTATGGAAAAAACACAGAGGCACACATACTTTTTCATCACTGCTGTAGTACTTAGGTAAATGAGCAGACATGGAGGAAAACAGAAAAGTGAGCTCAAAGGAACCAGAATAAAGCTCAGAAAGATTCATAAATACATTCAAACACACAAGAAACACACTCACTTCACTGAGAGAAGCTGGTTGAGGACAGTACAATGGTGGCGCTGGAAGAGAGAGCCCAGCTGGAACCAAACCATAAAACTTTCTGCAAAGATCCTTGGCAGAATCCATCAAAAGCTGAAATGTCTCTGAGAGAATATCAACATCTGCCATAACAGCTGCTTTCAGTAGTTCCTGTATTGAACTGTAAAGAACATTTGCATCTTCCTCTTCAATGGGATCTATAAAATATTAAGCCCAGAAACTGATAAATTTATTTAATCAATATACAGATCTTCATTCTGACATCATGAGGTTATGTTGTCTGAATTTGCATTCATATATTACAATGATAGACCTCATCTACTTGCTTTAAGATAAGATCTTATACATTAAGAACCAGTATTCAATTATTATTTTTAAGTCTTGCCCCATTACAAAGAAGCCTATTGTCTTTCTAGGTAGAGGACTGAACTTTTTAGCCAGGCATTTGCTTGACATAACATCCTGGCAAATCATTCTTATCAAGAAGGCATAAACAGGTACATCATTAATAATGACAAAAGCAACTCTTTTATCAGTAAGTACCTCTACCTGCCGACAAGGAATTGAAATGATTTCAGACAAAAAGAGAATAAAATATAGATAGAGATTGTGCCAGTAAACCTTCTGTGGAATATAAGTAAGGACAGGCTGATCTAGCTAACAGTGTGAATTTCAGCAGTTAAGTATTAAGTTAGGAGCTCACAGTATTTGCACGGACGAGTGAAGATCTGGCCAAAAGCCAGAGAGACAGCTGAGAGACCTGCCTGTGTGTCTTCACATCTCTAAGGGCAAGGCAAAGGGAGACCAAGGGAGCCATGAGTCAGAAATACAATGTGTACACAGGTATGTGCATGTCTCTAAACGTCAGGCACCTGGACAGGCTGAGGAGCCCAGACCAGCTCTCCTCTGTATTCTGTACACAGGACTCTACTCCAGGTCAGCTGCTGTGGGGGTGCATGGGTAGCGTATGTGGGGGGGAAGAGGGTGTTTGTGAGTGTGTCTGTACTAGAAAACAAAGAGAGGCTGGGGCTTTGGGGGCTCACATATACAGACATGAGCAACCTGTGACACTCAGCAACTGGGTCTGCTGGCCATCTACTCAATTAATGGTGTGACTACTGGCCCAGCGACTGGAGCAATACACACTGTACAAACAGGTATATGCAGACCTTCACCCTGACCAACAGGAGAGGGAAAGGTGATAGGATTGTTGGTGCTGCCTCTGGTCTGTAGGTGTTCATGTGTGGCCAGTCATATATAGGTGTTGTGTATGTGTGCTTATGTATGTGCTTACTGGGAATACATTCTCAGCCTGGCTAGCTGCTGGACCTGGGGATCCACTTTATTAGAAAGGAAAAGGCAAAACTAAACACCTTCTTGTAGCTTGATGTAATTTGTAATTTCAAGTGTGATGATAGTTCCCATACTGTTAACATATTAATTTTTTGTTTGTTTACTGTAACAAAGACTCAGTTTTCTTCCAAAGAAGTTAATATAAAATATAGTCAAATGAAAGTTCGGACAATACAAATGAGAAAGAAAACTGATAATATGTTCTGTTTCTGGAATGATCGAAGAACACCACACACCCTCATGAAATTAAAGTGCTTGAATATATTATAACAGTCATACACACACTGGAGAAGACAAAGCAATTGTTTTTCTCAGACAGTGTATAACACTGAATACATAGTCAAATAACATGAAAAATAACCACAACTATTTTTCATCTGAAGTACCTGTGAACTTCGTGTATTTAATATGTCCTGGTGCTTCAGAAGTTACTGGTTGTCCTAACAAAGACTTTAACTTTTCCTGAAAAGTCTGCATTGGTAATAAGCTTATTGGCAGGTGACATTCTGGTTTTTTCTTTCTGAAAGTATAACAAGAAACTGCTCATGAATAACATAGTAATATCCATACATAACCCAATGAAGGTCTGTTAAATTAATATCTATGCCAAAATAATTAATCATAACACCTTAACTTTTATACCTACTAGGAATATGAATTTCTGAGGCAATATATATCATTTGTCACAAGAAACTTCATGTAACAAAATATAATATACAAATTCCAACCACAAATTTACCTTGAGTGCTCATCAGAGTTCTGACAATATAGCTGGTAAGCCAGACCAATTGAAACAGACAGCTTCCAGTCCCCGAGTGTGTGTGCTAACCACACAGCCTCTGGAATGAGTCCACCAATAAAGAACAAATCAAGAGCATATTCAGGTGTCCACACAGATGAAAGGTTCTGGTCCCTGACAGCTCTGGTAACCAAACAGTGTTGCAGTGGAATGACACGAGGAGGTAAGTCTGTGACATGAAAAGCACATTTTAAAATTTACATAAATCCTCATGCTATCAGATGAATAATCTAGAATTCATTTGTTCACATTGCTTATGGCTTAGTTTCAGTGTATGACTGCTTTTATTATTAATTTACTTTTATTAGAGGTACACTATGGAAGTGCATCCGCAGCAGTAGATCCAGCTCATGTAGTGGTATAAGGGCATGTTCAGAATAGGCTATTTTCCTGCTTAGTAATGTGAGATATGAAAGCAAGTGCAAAACTTGTGGGGTTCTTTTACTTTAAAGACTTGATCACACTGATGGACCATTTGCAAATATTCTTTATATCTGTAGGATATACCAGAGGTTACAGCTGAGACAAATGGAAATTCCTAGTGTACCCACGTTGTTTGTACACACTGTGCTTACTGCAGAAGACAGAATGTTAAAATGCATTTCTGAGAAATGGTACATCATATCTCCTTCTTTCTTTAGATTTAGATTTGTTTTTCAAGGTTTTGCTTCCTGTTTCCTCTGGAGAGATGCTGATCAACATGAATTCTAAGGAGTTATTTGCCTCTCTCACAGTTTCTGTTTTGCTCAGACAACGTCTTTACTTAGGAGATAGTCACACTAATCCAGCTTGTGCAATGTAATTTTACCCTGATTGTCTCACCACATACATTGATCTTTGCCTAATCAGGTATTAAAATCAAAGCTCCAAGGCTTTATTTTGTAGGTTTTATCTTGAAAGCTGTCCAAATAAAGCATTCAAAAGACCATGTAGAAAGAAGTAGATACCAGTGCATGCTGTGGTACAGAAACATTAAAAATACTCAGTGTATTCAAATACACAAAACCTAACCAATCAAAATAAGTTAATATTGTAAAAAAAAAGTGTGGCATTATAATATCAACTTACTGGTAGAGTACATAAATGCTTTCAAGCAAATCCTTATTCCCACAAACACTTGAAAAAGCAACTCTGAAGATAAGAATTTCCTAACAAAGGAAAACTTTAAATGGAATCTCTCTGAAACCACTCACTGTGATAAACAGTAATTCTCAGAAAAAAAGCTGAGAAGCAGGATTTAAACTAACAAGTACTACTTGGGTTCAACACCAAGCAATTTGGCATTCCTACTTGCTTTGACAATGTGGTGTCGGAAGCATTTGGATTTGGATTCCGAGACCTTGATGGTCAGATAAGTAAAAATGCTTTCCTCTGGCTTTTCAATTGATCACAGATTCAATTCAACTACCTCTCCAGCACTGCTGGTATCTCACTTTTGGGAGGATCACAGTCAGTCGGACCCAGATCTTTAGGCAAAATTGTCACAAAGGATGATAAAAAGGCTGAAGTACTTAATGCCTTCCCTTCCTCAGTCTTTAATAGTAAGACTGAATTTTCTGAATAACGAGCCCTCTGAGCTGGAAGACAAGAATGGGGAACAGAATGAAGACCCCAGCCCAAGAGAAAATAGTCAGCAACCTGACACACCACTTCGACATACACAATTCTATTGGGCTGGATGGGATCCACCAAAGGGTACTGAGGGAGCTAGAGGAAGTACTCACTGAGCCAGCTTCCATCCACCATTACCCATGCTCCTGGCTCCCTGGAGAGGTTCCAGCTGACTGGAGGTTGGCAAAAGGGACACCCACCTACAGGAAGAGCTGAAAGAAGGGTCTGGAGAACTAGAGACCTGTCAGCCTGACTGTGCTGCAGGGGAAAGTCATGGATCATCTTGAGAGCCATCATGAGATATATATACAGGACATCCAGGATTAGGCTCAGGGATTGGAAAAAGGCAGGTCCTGCTTGACCAACCTGATCTCCTTCTATGACAGGGTGCAGGAAGGCTCTGCAAAAGGTTCTGGATTGAAAGGCCAAGGACAATTTTATGGTATTTAACAAGGCCAAGTGTCAGGGCCTGTACAACCTCCAGCTACACTGCAGGCTAGGGGAAGAGAGAGAGCCTGGAAAGCTGTACAGTGCAAAAGGACCTGGGCATGCTGCTTGACAGCAGCTGAACATGAGCCAGTGTGTGCCCAAGTGGCCAAGGGATCCTGGCTTGTATCAGTGTGGCCAGTAGGACTTGGGTAGTGATTGTCCCTCTGTATTCAGCAGTGGTGAGGTCAGCTTGAATGCTGGGGTCAGTTCTGGACCCCTCAGTACAAGAAAGACATTGAGGTGCTGGAGTGTGTCCAGAGAGGGGTAACAAGGCTGGGGAAGGGTCTGGAGCATAAGTCCTGTGAGGAGCAACTGAGGGAGCTGAGGATATTTAGGCTGGAGAAGAGGCTCAGAGGAGACTTTATCCCTCTACTAACTCCTTGAAGGCAGGCAGGCTATAGCCAGGTTGGGATCCAGCTTTTCTCCCAAGTGCCAAGCGATAGAAGAGGAAATGGCTTCAAGTTAAGCCAGGGGAGGTTTAGAGTGGATATCAGGAAAAACCACTTCTCTACAAGTGTTGTCAAGCACTGGACCTGGCTGCCCAGGAAGGTGGGTTGAGTCTCCACTCCTGTAGGTATTTAAACTATTAAGATGCGTAGTTGTGGTGTTCAGGGACATGGATTAGTGGTGGGCTTGGCAATGTTAATGGTTGAACACAATGATCTCACAGGTATTTTCCAACCTATATGATCCTATCTGTTGGAAAAAAATGGTATCAGCTACACTTTTTTTGTGACATTCTTACGGTTTCTTTCTGTCTCCTACTCCACAGAAAAGCTAACTTGATCATCAAGTTAAAGAGTAACAGACATCATTGATACATGTGAAAAAAATTCTAAAATTTAAACAACTAGAACTGCTTGTACAGGAAGTACCTTGTTTGATGTGAAGTGGATGAAGGATGTCAACATTGTGAGGGGGGAAGATATAGAGCAGCTGATTTGTGAAATAAGCAGCCATGAATCGTGCCATGGATCGAATCACAGCTATGGCAGTGTCAGTATGAATGCTCGCTATTATCCACAGTTCATGCTGAAAATACTTGATATCTAAAAAAAATCAAATTATAACATCATGAGAAAAATAATTTTAAATTTCAATGCTAAAATTATTTAATCACAGGTTATAAAACATTTTTTTAAAACAAAAAAAACTTACATAATTCCTTGACAAGCTTTCAGAACTTACAGAACTTAATCTTTTACACTAATTACACATACTACTAATATTAGTAGACTTTTATACTAGGTTTCTAATGACTGGAGATGGACCTTTAGTATCTAAGTTTAGACCTGCGCTGAATCAAAAAAATGCTAGTTCAAACTTGGAAATTCAGATTTCACTTAGACTTAGACTTTATAAAAAAAAATTTACAATCATCTGCAAAAACATCCCAGTGTCAAATCAGGACTGGTGACCATACTAAAATATGCTATTTTTTCATGTTGTATCATAAAAAAGTTAAATTAATGTAAAATCAAATCATATAATTTCCCTTTTATTTTTTTTAATTCGAAGTCTATCTTTGAGAGGATTTGAGTCTAAAAATATTTAGCAGGTGACTAGTAGACAATGAGAGTTGTCTAAACACATATTCCAACAAGTGCAGCTGAAGTATCATCTGAGGATCAGAAAAAGTCACTGAAATCTGTGGAATGCAAAAAGCGTCAAAGGCTGTCAGGTGTGCATGTGAGGACACAGAAATTACACTAAGTTATTCAAACAGTGTAAACATACCTTATCATACTTTAAAGCAATGTAAACATACCAGAAAACTTTTCCACTGGACTTGTGGAGAGCTGTGATCGCCTTAGAATCTCTCTTACCAGATGATCACAGAGTCCCTGAGCTTCACAGATGTTATACTGATACAGGTGACAAAACAGTATTGCAAGATAGTATCTACGCTGAAGAAAACATGTTCTTTTTCCTCCTGCAATAAAAGATTTTAAAAAGGTAGAAGTCCAAGTGGAAGAGAAACAACAAACACAAAAACAGATGCAGCAACTGAAAGTACTAGTTCTTTCCTCTCCAGAAACACGTCTACATAAACAATACACTTTGAGGAGTAGAGATCAGGAGCAGCTACTTTAGGATATGATCCCTCTATCCAGCCTCTAAGTCCCTAGTAAATTAATGCTCATCCACAGCATTTTTATTTCTAGGGATATGGCAGTTTTCAAAACAATACTCTGCATAACTTTTCAGATACAAAGAGGAGAGCTTAAGGAAGCCTAGCCTTCAAATAAAGAATGTCTGAACCACAGCAGAGATGCTTAGACACCCACCAAGCCTTCAATATTCTGATTTTTTTTCCTCAGGGAAGAATATATTATTCTAATAACCAGCAGAAAATTTTCTCACGATGCCTGGAAAGAGACTCTGGTATATCTGTTTTTAATCAAGTCTTACAAAAACTCCTGACACAGGTTTTATTTTGTTACTTTCCAAACACTGATTCTTTTAATTTTACAGCTACTAAAGGAATTGATTTTTTTTTTATCTGTGTTTCCCCCTCTTTTTGGAGGGCAGCCAGAGTCACAAATGTAAAATGATTATACAGCTTAACCCCTCCACCCTTGAAGATTTTATCCCTTACCTTTTGTCTTGAGTTCACAAAGAGATCTTTTCCAAATGTCTACAGATTCTCTGTATGAGCCTAAAAGGAATTGCTCCTCACCTATAAAAGTCATATATTAACAAATTAAAAGCTCTATATAGTTACTTCTACATTTACCAATACATATGCTCTTATTTAAACATCAGAGATTTACCAAAGGCAGAACAAAATATATGAGGCCTCAGTAAACTCCTATGCTCACAATTAAGTCTCATTTTTGAGCATCTGAGAGAAGATGACTTTGAATACTCCTTGGCAGGACAGGTAATCTATGAGCTTTCCTCCAGGAGGAGTTAATGTATTGTATGTAGTGCTGTAGGAAGAGGAGTTAGAATTGTCATTAAAGGGAGAGAGATCAAGAATGTGGCAAGGAAACAGAACTGTAAAGGGAGACAAAAGAGAAGCTGGGCTTAGCAGCGTAAAAGTCAAAAGGAAGGTAGAACGTAGGACAGTATAATGTAAGAAACTAGGCTACAACTATATATTGTATGGAAAATAAATATGCTAGATTACCAAGTACCTCAGGTTACACTAATTTAGATGCTTAGTTGAAGCTGACTACATTGGTGAATACAACAACTCATACCCACAATGACCACATGGAGAGAACAATCTTTCTACACAGAAATCCAGTAAGAAACACATTGTGATGCCCCTTTACTTCAGAAGAAACAACACAGGAGACCAGAATTAAATCTTCCATTCAGAGTCTTTAGGACATGGCTCAAAGCAAACTGAAGTCAATTCAGTCTTTATATTTGGCTTAAAAAATTCTATAGATTATAATACAATCTACAGACATACCAGGACATTAAGTATTTAATACAGAATTATGATAAGAATTTTAAGAGAAGTCCCAATGTTCACTTTTTAAAAATACAGTAGTCAGTTACTGATTGTTAAGTTGGACCAAATTTTCCTAGTTTTCAATGAACATTTTTACTAACCAGATACAGAATTAATCTTCAGATGTTGTTCTAATGTCACTCCTGAAGACTGGATGGCTGCTTGTATATGACTTAAAAGTAATGAGACAACTGAAGCCTCTTCTGCACTCTTGTTCACTTTTCTTTTCAGCTGCACCTGATACCAAACTACTTTCTTATACAATAGTCGCCACAGAACAGTCAACCTGTAATTCAACAAGTACAATATTAGGAAATTACACAAGAATTAATGAATTTGCTTACATCAATTTCTTACATTCTTTTAATTTGCATTATGTGCCTGAATATTAAGTTGTATCAACTATTTTATTGACTTTGGTGAGGGGAAAAATGAAGCACTTTTTGCATTATTTTTGACTAACAAACATTAATTCTTCTGAATTTTCTCAAGCACAGCAATCTACTTCAAGAACCTAAATTATTCTCCTTGCTAGCTAAACAATGGGGAAATGAAATAATCTCAGTCAGAGAAACCTCAGAACAGGTATTAATATCTTTATAAACAAGACAGATTGAAAAACATTCAAAGCATAACACAGAAAAGCAAAGCAAAGCAAACAAGATTGCAGAGAATGGTTTTAAGCCTGGCAAGTCCCTGTTGCCTAGCACAGTTGTATTAGATGTACCAGCTCAGATATGTAATAAATTCAACAAGCAAATACACTTTGAAAAGAGACTTGAAAACAGCTTGCACAAAACTGCAACACATCTGTATCTTGAAGTAGTACTGGGTTCATAACTAACACAGAGTCAGTCATATGCACCTGGAGCACAATTAATCGAAAATATGGATTATCTTCTCTTAGACAACTGAAACTTGCACATCAGATTTGCAGTGAACACTATATTTAAGGATTACTGAAGTAATAATTCTTTCTGTATTAGGAATTAATTCATGAGTTACAATACTACTTAGGTTCTACACCTCTGGAAAGGAGATGCTTGCTCATGTGAATAGCACACTTTGATTCACTGGAGTTTTACAGCACAGAAATACTCCAGCGGTAACAGTATGCTTTCCCAAAAGTTGGACAGGACACTTCAGTCAAGTTTATTTGTATGGAAGAATTGCTCTGACAGTTTAGTAAGTTTCCACAAATGGGTTCTTCTTATTGCTCTGAGATACCACATCCATAATGAACAAAAAGTTTGCTGACTAAATTGACACCATTGATATATTGAATATTAACAGACTCTTGCTCCATAGAGTTTGCAACTAGGAAAGAGTGAAATGCACAAGAGACAGTTAAAGCATCTAAAGTTTCAGTATCTGGATTGACGCTGCACTACCAGGCCTGGTGTTAGCTGTCAACCTATCAGTTATCTCTCAACTGATTGGCAGTGATAGTTTAGTCACCATAACCAAACTATATTCAGCTATAGGTCTGAGCCTAATCTGTATGCTTTAATTGTTTATCATACCTTTCCATGGAGTAATAGGCAGGAAAAAACCCAGAAGGATATTTCATTATACTTTAACTCATAACATTTTCGTTCCATCATACAGAAACACTTAGGTTGGAAAACACCCTTAAGATCATTGTCTCCAACCATTAACATTGCCAAGTCTGCCTCTAAACCATGTCCCTAAACACCAGAACTACACATCTTTTAAATACCTATGAATGGAGACTCAGCCCACTTCCCCAGGCAGTGAGGTCCAATGCTTGACAACTCTTTCAGATACTGTGGGCCCAGAGCTGGACACAGGACTTGATGTGCTGACCTCACCAGTGCCAGGTACAGAACAAGTCACTTCCCTGGTCCTGCAGCCAGGGCACACACTGGCTCAAGTGCAGCTACTGTTGACCAGCATCCCCAGGTCCTTTCCTGCTGGGCAGCTTTCCAGCCCCTCTATCCCAGCCTAGAGCTGCAAGAGGTTGTTGTGACCCAACAGCAGAATATGGTACTTGGCTTTGTTGAACCTCACACCACTGGCTTCAGCTCATCAATGCATTAATGCAGATCCCTCTGCCGAGCCTTCCTGCACTCCCGTAGATCAACACTCCTGCCCAGCTTAGTGTTATTCGTGAACTGACTGAAGGTGCCCTTGATCCCCTCACCCAGATCAGTGATGAAGATACTAATTAAGGCTGGCCCCAGTACTGAGCCTTAGGGAACACCACAGTGACTGGCTGCAGTCACTGGATGTAACCTCATTCACCACCACTTCCTAGGCCCAGCCATCAGCCACTAACCATGTTAACCCAGCAAAGAGTGCTTCTATACAAGCCATGAGCAGACAATTTCTCCAGGAGAAAGTTGTGGGAACCCACATCAAAGGTTATACTAAAGTCCAGGTAGACAATATCCACAATATTCACAGCCTTTCCCTCATCCATCACGAAGGTCACATCACAGAAGACCACATCAGTCATGCAGAATCTGCCTTTCATAAACCTGTGCTGGCTGGGCCTGATCACCTTGATTTGCCATACATTTGTTTCCCCATGCAAAGTTTATTCATACCTTTTTTCTGGTTTTGCCTCATGGTTTACTTGAACATGTTCTCTAAGCAGAGATTTCAGTGAGCTGAACTGCAGAGTAGTATTGTCATCAAGAGCCAAGAAAAGAGGCACAGTGAGGGAGTCAAGTTCCACAAGAATATTACTGTCAGGAGATGCAAAAAAATTCTCATACTGTAGTACACACATTCTGCTTAGGGTGTGAGAAACCATTTTCAAAAGACAGAAGCATGCCAAAAGGTTTTTTGAGAACAACTGATCTTGTTGCTGTATAAGCATCAATTTTAAAGTTTCTAATGTCAGCTTTGCCACATGCCCAGTCACACTGGCTTTTGAAGGCCAGTATAAGACAGTCAAACACTGCTGAAAATATTTCAGGACACAGTGTATCCACTGAGTGTTCTTCACAGACTTGTTTATAGATACATCCAGGTTTAGCAAAGTACATTTCACAAACTGAACAATGCTGAAAAAATGGACAATGCAGTTCACTGTGTAATTCAGTAATGCATCTTTCTCTTCCATATTTCTTGAAATCCCTATTTGCCATGCACCAAGGAGGTTTTTCTGAATGGAATATAATTCCAATGATGATTTATCTTTCTCTTCAATATCATCTTCTGCATGGATGGTATCAAACATTGATGCAAATTCTAAGCAGCCTTCGTCAGCTTTACCAACAAATGAATAGATTCTTTGGTTATAAAAGCTGGAAGGGCTATTGTAAAACTGCTTTTCATTGTCTGATTCTTCTTCATGGTCCTAAATCAGACAAGCAAAAAAACAACAGTTTAATTCAAGTTTATTGAGAGAGCGAGAGCACACAGACTGCAAAGAACCATTTAGTTGGTCTCATAAGTGAAATTTTTATGCTTAATTACCTTGCTTAAATGCTAGTATGTTTAATAAACTGCAGTTTCATCTCAAATTAAATGTCGTTATTTGCAAAATAGTTGGGCAGACAGAAATTACATTACCTAACAACAAAGTTACACTGCCAATACAGCAGTAGATTTTATACCAGAAAATGTCCTTCATTACGCCTAGAGTACAAGACAGAGATTTTGCCATATACTTGTAAGATATAAAAGTCATTCAACAAAAGCTCAAAAGCTTCAAAGAACAAACCAAAACTCAAAAGCATGAAATGAAGTTGGGAAAGGCTGTTCAGTAATTATGATCACAGGGCCACTCTTCCAAAAGACATACAGATTTTGGAACTGATTAAAGGATCCTCTAAAACTCAGGATAAATATCTTATTTATTTAGATTAAGACTGTTACTAAAATGGTCTACAGCCCCAGTATATCTAAAAGCTGATGTTACATTGTATTATAAACTGAAGCTAAAGTATTGGGTTTCCACGGAGACCTTACAGCATCTATCATTACATAAAGGAGGCTACAAGAGACCAGGAGAGAGACCTTTTATATCGACATAAAGTGATAGGACAAGGGACGATGGTTTTAAACTGAGAGAGGGCAGGCCTAGATAATATATTAGGCAGAATTCTTTACTGTGAAAGTGCTGAGACTCTGGAATGGGTTGCCCAGAGAAACTGTGACTTCCCTATGTATGAAATGTCCAAGGCCAGGTTGGATGGGGCTTTGAGCAATCTGGTCTAATGAAAGGTGTCCCTGACCCTGTCAGGGGGTTGGAACTGGATGATCCTCATTCTATGTATTGAAACACAATAAACTGATATATAGGTACATAGGCAGATAGTCTTCAAAAAGTCAATACATGCTGAAAGAAATTACCTGCTTAAAAATAAAAATCAAGTATCAGTCTGAGAAAATAAGCATATTATTATATATATGCTTATAGATAAGCATATTTTTCGTGTCTATAAAGAAAATGAGAATACTGAATTATTTTAAAAATACTAGTTAAATAAACCCATTATTATTTTTTTACAACCCATGCTGTTACTTCCATTTAGAGTACAGTACTTTAAACTTACACAATTTCATAATCATAAGTGGAAAAATGATATTAAGTACCAGTAAATCCACGGTTTTCTCATTTAATTCTGGTGTGTCCTCCTCCAGGAATCTTGGAATGGTGGAAAAGATAGAACTTTGATTTTGAACTTGTTTTAAAAGACTAGCTTTTAAAGACAACAGTGATTGTAAGTACCAAGATCTCCCTTTACACTAAAAGAAATAACAATAACAGAAAACATATCATCAGTTTCTAGCAAGACAGACATTTTCTAAATAAGTCAAGGAAATCTGTTACTGATGTAAAAAGCTTCCATTCCAAAGGCCTACACAGACGGGGAGAACAGGCCAGCAAGCACCTGCTGCACAGAAAGACACTGCCATTTGACCATGTTTCAGGGAAGCAGAATTCTCTCACAGACAACTTTAGCTTACTTCATACTGAAAGAACCTGCTTTCTTGATGCCTGAAAAAGCCCTAGAAATTTCCCTGTACATAGGGTTTTTCTGCATTTTTACTAGTAACACATCTCTTTAAATTCTCAAATCCTTGTTTACTATTCTAGCTTATGCAGGAATACAATGACAGCTCACCTCTCGAAAAATCAGAATAGAAATTGAATTAGAAGAGAAGCTGCCTTCTATCAGCAAATGCAAATATTTAGAACTAAATATCTATTATATCTAACGTAGTCAGCAACTGTTGCAGGACCTCTTCCTTCGATGGCTTCCCTTCTCCCAGAGTTAGGTCAATTCAGAAGTGACAGAAAATTAAACAGAAATGCTTTAATTAAGCTTTGATTGTCACCCTTGACTGAAGACCTAGTGGATAAATGTATGCAGTACCATTGGGACTAAGTTATAGAGGATTTACAGAATTCTTTCTGCATCATCCTGAAAGGGTGAGTTGATAAGAGTAGCATAATCCCTCTCAATGTCCCCAATCAAATCTACAGATATAGAAATCGTTGTTTCTTATACAATTCCAAAAAAATAATATAGTGACAGTTAAGACTGTCCCACTCACTATATTTTACTGAAATATCACCCAGATATCAAAGGAATACAATTTCAGGAAATCTGTATTCATTGCTTTGCAGATCAATATGGTTACTTAAACAACTTCATAATTCAAAGGTACCCAGTCTAGAATTTACACTCTTTCATGCGCATAAAAGTTTTTACTTAAAACCTACAAAATAGTTCATAACCCCACCTTGAAGTTCTGCAAATTCCGGCGAATGTTTTCAAGCTGTTGGGTTGAATCAAGCAAAAGGGATCTAACAAACCCTGATGGTGAAAAGTTGTTAGGAAATCTTAGCAGTGTTATCATGTATCCATCAGAGACAATGAGGTAGGGTAGTCTTGAATGTGAAGCAACAGAGAATCTCTGTCTCATGAGGTCACCTTCAGAATCTGAAGAACCAAGCGACTGGCTGGAATCCTGACAACAAGAGTGGCGCTGCCTATAATAGAAATACATCATAAATTAAGAAACAATTATCATATGTAATAATCATGAACAGAATAATTTCAGAACATGTAATACCATGCAATCTACCATACAAATAAATCTCTTCAGAATCCTAGGGAAGTGTCTACACTTTTGTAGGGCAAGCACTCTGGATAACACTACGCTTGCAAGATGCCAGTATTTTGCTGCAATAGCAACTTCTTTTCATTTAAATAAATTAAAACCAGCTTTCGGTATCCATTTATTATTTCATTTGTAATATTTGTGTTTTTTCATAATTAGACTCTAAATTTCTATGTTACACTTTTTTTATCTAGCTCTTATTTGGTATGACAAATGCTTGAAGATGATTATTTGAAGGGTTAGGCTAAGAAAGTAATATCTGAAAGATAAAAACCCTTTGAAAATCTGAATCTTACAATTTAAGCATCAGTTCAGATATTCAATAGAAAAATTTTATAAACACACAAGTCTTGTCTTTCAAAAAGGTCTTTCTTATACAGAAATCCATCCTTATTGAGTTCCAGAAAATTGTGTAATACATGTATTCTAAGATTAGCCACATAACACATTGTTGTGTTTATTTGAAAAAAAAGTGGCTGCATACATTCAATATATCACTATTAATCATGTATTTTAATACATTTTATTAACTGATTTTTAAATCAGGTAGTGCAAGAAGGTAATATACTGCTTTGAATGTCTTCACAAGCTGTTGTATTTACATGCTATCTGGTTCAAGTCATGTAAAGTAAGTAAGATTAAAAAAAAAAAAAGTTTAGATTCTATTTTGTTTTCTCTATGTAGACTGTGTTACTTTCAGTTTATGCTAAAGCGTGTTATCAAAGATCCTTCCACTCTCTCATGCACCCAGCAGAATAATCTCAGAATTTGGATCTGGAGAATCCCAAAACAACATTTTAAACCTAATTACTTTCTGTTCATGCAAATATGTTATTTATAATATCTCAAATCAGGTTCTATATAGAAAATTAAGCAATGAGCAGAGAAACAGCACTGAATTAAAATAAATTTGCACTTTTAGAACTTTTGTAAGTTGAATTTCTTCTTATATCATAAAAACATGCTGATTTTAATTACTAATAAATTCAAATACTTTTAGGAAAACAAATCACTTTATATGTACTTACATTGTCATAATGTCAATTTTCATCACGATAAATGCATTATAAGACATAGAAGAAAACTATGAATGAGAAACAGATATTGGAAAGACACATGAAAAGCAAAAGAGTGAATTTGAAAGATAATATTTATGCAAAATTATAACAAATATGATAGAAAGCAAAGTAAGACCAGAAGACAGAAACATAAAAACTTTTTTAAACCCTTTTACCTGTATGTTATTAGTGGATGAAATGGAATAAACTGTGCTGGTCCAAATTCTACAGAGCATCCAGAAGCAATTAAAGTCAGCAATTCCCCCATACATGTCAATAAAACCAAACATCCACGTTTTAACACGCAAGCCAAGAAAAGACTATCAGGAGTCCAACTCATATCGCCAACCCAGTAAGATCTAAATTGGGCAAGTAAAAAAATATATTTTCTCTGTCAAACTTCTGCATCAGAGGGTTAGAATGGTTATAAAATAAACAAACCAAGCATAACACAAAATCAAACGATCCATAACAGCAGCAGAAACAGCATCAATTACTGACCTGATGAACCTGGATGGGGTAACACTATTCTTGCTACTACAACTTTTAAGGCTACCCGAAACAGTTACAAAATTCAACGTGTTTAAAAATAAAACCTGAGTTGCCTAGAAAGAAAAAACAAAGACATCATAAATGTTTGTATCAAAATGTCATTACTGTAAAAAAAAGTCTACTACTAACTTAAATTTGGTGTACTGGTAACATCATTATACATGGAAGTGACATTGCATTTCAATATTTATTACTATTTGAACATTTACTCAATTCTGCATGTTGTCCTACACTTGAAAAAATAAATAAGGACTGTAATTCAATTTTCTTTTTAATGTAAATTTTCCTGAAACACCCAATATAAGATCACTCTTCTTCAGTCTTTCTAGTAATTAACAACTGGAGCTTTGAAGGATTGCATCATCCTAACTCGGTACATCAAAAATCATATTCCCTGTTATCATTAGCATTAAAAGTACCTTAGAATTTGAACTCTGAGTTATTAATAGGAATAACAATAATAAGTGGGAACTCCAAAACACACTAGGTTGAGGCTTGGCTGAGAATCAACCAGAATCTTTGCAGATACAATGCAGTAACTGAAATAATTTCTTTTTTATTACAGCTTAGAAATTACAGAGGATCTTACACCAACTTCTAACTGAACACCACACACAAACAATTATGAGTTGTAGTAAGTTTTTAGCTATGGATAACGATGTAAATATAATTTCATGTCCCCTTATGAGTGCTGACAAATCATCCTAAGACTGTGCTTTTAAATCCTTGTTACCACTTCATTCAAACTGAGCTCTTAGCTTTAATGATGCTCTGTCATACACACCTTTGGATCAGTTTGATTTACAGCTACTGCAAGCAGAAGTCCATCTCTTGCAAATGCACATAGCAGAGCACCTCTTGACTTTACAGACACACACTGAGGAACCAAATTAACAAGAGAACAAGTCTGCTGTACCCACTGGATCTGGTATGGCAAAGAACTGAATACCAACAAAAAAACAACAAAACCAAGTGGTTACTCCATTTTGCAGAATGGGGTTATTCCTATACAGTAAAAAACCATGCAAAACAAAACTATATAAAGCACAAGCTATTAAAAAAAAAAATCTGTTTTTCTTCAAATGCCTTACAAATGCAAAAATATTTTGTACTTAACCACGTTTAAAAATTAAGCCTGAGCACTAAGGATTATTTTTATGGGATGGGATTTTTATGGGATTTATAAGTCTACAACATGCAAATATATACAGATCAATGACATATCATTGAGGCACTTGCATTCTAGCCAAGAACTGCTTTCTCAGACCTTGTAACGGCATACACCACAGGAATACTCAGAATTTGAAAATCCAACAGTATGTGGCTCTGAACAAAAAAGTTGTGATAATCCATTACTGGAAGTGTTCAGTGACATGTTGGATTATGCTTCCAGTAACCTGATCTAGTGGAAGGTGATCCTGCCCATGGCACGGCAGTTGGGCTATACGACCTTTACAGATCCCTTTCAATTCAAACCATTCCATGATCCTAAAAAGATTCAAAACATGACAGGAAACACAAGAAAGACCCTGTCTTGAATTACGCCATCTAACTGACAGGAAAAAAAATTAATACGAAAGAATGAATTAAACAACAGCAAGCAATGAAACTAAGCATGAGTTGGCCTAAGAAAATATGAGTAAGATGTCTGAGAAATGCAGTTACAATTTCAGACTGCAATTACTATGGTATGATTAGCTAGCTAGCTAGATACACACATACATATGCATTTCTGCACTGGGTATATTATGCTCTATTTCATTTTTTATACAGTACTAGAAAGGAATTACCACGCCACTGATAAAGTGAAGATTAGGTCAAGAAGGACATCATTACTAAGTATCAAAAGGACATCATATGACAAAAGCAGTTGTACCACATCACATGCAGGGTAAAATTTTACCAAGTTATTCAAATAACACATGCAGAGGGCATATCCATTTAAACTCATAGATATCTATGTCACCCAGGAAGAGGAATGGACTATACATGTGCTCCAGATTATTACTTAATTACATTTTTAGTGGTTGTATCAGTATAATTATTTCAGTACTTGGTCCCAAGCCAGATAAAGAAATGCACACACATACTTTCACATCAAGCAAAATAAATGAAAAGGGAAACAGAAAACCAATAAAATACACAAATCCGCATAATAAAGAACAGGATTAGGTAGTTAGGGCATTCATAGCTGCACAGTACAAGAAATACAAAAAAATATAAGATACATAAGTAATATAAGAAAAGACTAAAAAAGTATATTCTATCATCATCATGCAAAAGACTATGACACTAAAACTGTGTGCCAACAGGCGTATGTATATATAGCTACTCATACAGAACGATTGATAGATCCAGTTTTACCTAGGTGTAATCTAATAGTGAAGTATGGAACATGCGAAAACATGCTGTCGTATTAAACACATTTTACAAGGGGCATGTAAAGGACAGGGGAGAATGGCTTTAAATGACAGAGGGCATATTATAAACATCCATATGTAAACATAAGTAGGTGCTTATAACCATAGGTTAATGGAACATCCATGTAATGTATTCAGTTGCATCTCTGAATCCAGCTCAAAAAAATAACTAAAACATTCCTGATGCTGTTGTACCTTCAGATATCTTTGAACTTACCTAACATTTTTAATGGTATTTTCATGCCATCGAAGAATCAAAAATGTGAGCACCAAACACTCATCCAAGTAAAATACAAAAGAACACAAACAGCAATCACCTAGTACCTGTAAAAAAAGAGAAAGCAATCAAAACAACCCAAAAAGCCTGTCACACACAAATTTCTATTTAATTATTTATATATTTAGATCAATAGCTATTACAATTCACATTAAATAACACACTGTTGTCATTCAGAAATGCAAAGGCTGGCAAGAATGTAAGTGGGCCAGAAACTCTGATCTGATATGGCCGTTCCTATGTTGTCATCAAATGTAACACGAACTGAATTATTAAGACTATGCAAAATGCCAAAGAGGCAGACATTACTTTCAAAATTCACTGTAGCTTTTGTGGCCTAATTTAAGTAAGAAATAAAATGATTGCTTTAGGGTTTATTTTTTACCTCATTTTGTATGAAAGCAGCATCCACTCCAATTTCTTTTTCTTCAGTAGAAGGCAATATGACTGATTCATCAGGTAAAATTTGTGTCCAACGCCCAGAAGGAGAGCTTTTACCAGAGGCTGTATTTTCATGTTCTGTGCTCTCCCACAAAAAGGCACATGATGTAGGAGTAGTTAACAGTATCTTTCTGCCGTCTCCAGATACATACAAGTACAACCTCATTAAACACTCTGGAGAAAAACAAACAAACACACACAACAAGGTGCCAGGATAGTTTCTGTTCCTTTGTTAGACATAGAATTAAAAAGAATAGAAAAAGGAAATTTCTCATCTATAACAAGAAATCCAAGCTGCCATGTTAAGTATCTTAAATTTCCAGCTTCATCACTGACAGCCAACCTTGGGCAGCAGTAAAGTCAGATGGGTGTTCATCTCTATGCATCCCATGAATCATCTTTCCCACAACACTCAACCATTAGAGACGTTTCCTGAGATTGCCTAAGGGCTCTACTATGGATTACTTTTAGCTCTTAAGTATACTACTGATATTCCCTGAAATGACAGAAGTTCTTCTGCAACACTTAACTTTAGAATTTCGTATCAGTGATGCTATCCAATACAAGACAATATTTGATATTTAAGTTTGCAAATATGTGTCTTTTATTCTTTCCAGTTAGCATTTGTCATAGAAGCCCACCTAGAGAAAAAGCTTCAAATTATCCATATACTGTTTACATCAGATGTACAGCTGCCCTAATTGATAACCTTGTAAGGAATGTTTTACAGTAAAAAATTAACCATTAAAAATGCACTTACAGTATGTGAAAATGAACTATTTATGGGGAATTACTAAGTGAAAAACCTGGACCACTCAAATGACATTTGCCAAAGTTCACCTAGCACACAAATTATACAAATGCAAACCAATGTAAGAACACAGTTTTTACTCATGTAATAACTTTTAAAGAAAGGAATACAACTTTCCCTTTATTCCATTTTTTCAAAGGATGAATTAAAGAAAACCTACCTTGTGCCGCTGCTACTACTTTCTTGGACTCTTCGATTGCTGGTACAATTTTCAAGCAGTCCTGATCTTTATTCCAAAGAAAGAGCTCTCCTGTTGTAAGTATTCCGGCCAACCAAGCAGCTGTGTTCATTGGGGGAAAGAAGTTTTGAAGGATATTACTGTAAAGTACTTAAAATTACTTCTCTTCCATCTTAGCCACAGTTTTAAGTGAACTGGCAAATCCTTTAGATATCTGCCTTTCCAGACTGTTACAAATACAAATAAACTAACCTGAGCTTATAATACATAAGATATTATACTTAACCATTTCCTGATGTTGTTAAGACAACCACATTTTTCAACAATGAGTGCAATGAAGGGATTTTCTTCTTTGTCTTCCCTGATGCCAGGTTAATTTCATTTATATGTTTACCATCCAGAAGAAAAACAGCCTCTTTTTCCTATTGAAAGAATACAAGAGCATTAAAGTTTTCAAAATGCTATCTTCCACCGAGGTCTGCAGAATAATGCAGAGATAAAAAATGTTAGGGGAAAAATAATTTTAAAAAATACAGTAAGGCAGCAATTGCCATATTAATTTCATTCTTTGGCATATTTGCTTTATAATACATTATATCTAGCATGGAATTACAGTGATGATGAATTTGATTCACAGGTTTCAAAACATCAAACTGATCTTACAGTCATTATTAATAAGTTATTCAAACTACCTCTGCTAAACCACCGGCTAAAAATGACAAAAATTGGACATTAGTTATCTCGTCTTGTAGTGTTCAATTCAGTGAGATAATTGCCAGTGACCTCAATAGAAAAAAAAAAAGAATCAGCCTTAAATTGCTACATACTAGAATTCCAATCATAGAAGAAAAAAAATTAGTGTGATTTTATCAAATAAGTCTTAAGAAAGTATGTCTTTCAAGAGATGCAGGAAATTGGGAAAAAGAATCATTCATCTTTCCCACAATGTACTGTAAAAATGGCTATGAGAAACTAGAACCACCAAAACAACAATCTCATCTAAGGTGTGGGTCTTTGGGGTAGGAAAAAAAAATGGCTCTGCAATGTTTCTCTGAGAAAAGTTGAATCTCCTGCCTCATATGATTAACTTAAAAGTAATTTATTTTATAATTCTTAAGGTCACTCAAAACGTTCTTGAGGCTTTTTTTTCACCCTCCTAAAGCAAATGAAGTGCAAAGTATTATATAATTAAAACTCAAAGAGTTTATTACACTTACCTGTCCAACCCATGATATGCGAGGCCATGGTTTTCTTTGCTTGATACACGTAGAGATGAGAACATCTAGCTTAATCTCCATTCTTACTAAACGTCTAGGTAAGCATTATACAGAAAAGCAAGTAGCGGCTTTTTACACAGTTATAGAGACACTGAAGAAAGAAAAAAAAAGAACAACAGACCAGACGTTTTTGTCTATCTGGGGGTAGGTGCAGAGGAGAAGAATTCAGACGCAAAGTCTTGAGTATCTCTAGCAGCTTCCTGCTAAACACAAAGAGAACTGTTGCTTACCCGTACTTCCAAACTGTATTTTCCTCCGGGCAGCTCACGGGTGATGCGCGGCTCAGCGGGGCGGGCCACGTTCGCTCAGAAGGCGTTGAGAGAGAGAAGCCGCAAGTACATTGCTAAGAACTCCAAAAATGCACAAGAAGAGGAAAACGTCCTGCAGCCTCGTCCGGCGGGAGATCAGGAAGTCCAGGGCAGGGGCACAGGCCTGGCGCGGGGCCAGCCGCTCATGCCAGCGCGGCGAGCGAGGGGCGGCACAGGCTTTCCCTGCGCCGCCCGTGCCCGGCTCAGGGCGGAGACGGCCCCTGGGGCGGACTCCTCCCCCGGGGCACGAGCAGCGGGA
>WBMY01009111.1:67727-99445 GCA_013397315.1 Donacobius atricapilla
CCAAAGGAGGGCAGCGATATCAGACGCAGGAACACCTCTCCTATGAAGACAAGCTGGGAAAACTGGGCTTCTTCAGCTTGGAGGAAGTTCTGCAGAAACCCCATTGAGGAAAATCGGTACTTAGTGGGGACTTAAAAAAAAAAAAGAGAAAAATGGGACTTTTTGCAAGGGTGTGTAATACAAAGGGGAATAGGTTTAAACTATTTACATTAGATGTTAGAAAGAAATTCTTTGAGGGTGGAGGGGGCACTGGCACAGCTCACCCTGTTGGATGGGGCTCTGAGCAGCCTGGTCTAGTTGAAGGTGTCCCTGCAATATTGCAGAGGGGTTGAACTATTTGATCTCTAATGTCCCTTCCAACTCAGGTCATTTTAGGGTTGTGTGAAGTCTCGTGTGTCAAGAAAACTGACTATGAAGACTTGATGATCAGTACGTCTCCCACAGTGGGGAGCGCCAGACACAATGGCAACAGCCTACGGGCAACAGGGCATACTGCCGTGACTCCATGGGGAACAATTTGCATAGCATCAGTATTTGGGGATGAGGGGCATGAGTAACAGCAGGAGACATAGCTGTAAGAGATCAGCTTTCTCTATACAATAAACGAATTACTGGAATTTAGGGTGTCCTAGTTTCAGCTGAGATAGCTAACTTTCTTCCAAGTAGCTGGTATGGTGCTATGTTTTTGATTTAGCAGAACAATGTTGATAACATACTGATGCTTCAGTTGTTGCACCACAGTACTTACTCTATATAAAGGAGTTTTCAGTGCTCTGTTACTGAACAGGTACACAAGAAGACAGGAGGGAGCACAGCCAGGAGGGCTGACATGAGCTGGCCAAGGAGATTTTCCACACCATGGAATATCACACTTAGTAGATAACCCGAGGGAATTGGGTGGGAGGAATGCATCACTGCTCAGGGACGTGCCGGGCACCAGTCAATCCATGACGAGCAATTGCATTATGCCTTAGTTGTGCTTCTTGGTTTTATTCCTCTCTTTTTGTTACCTCCCTTTTTGTTACTATTACATTACCTTTTTTCAATTTTTAAACGGTTATGTCAGCCTGTGGATTTTACCTTTTTTCCAATTCCCCCAAACCTATGGAAGGGGGTCTGGGAGTGAGAAGTGGCTGTGTGATAATTGCTAAAGGGGGTTAAACCATGACAAGGTGAAATACAAGTAGGGTAAGCTGTCACTATATTTCATCACCTTGAAGAAATGCCCTTGATTCCCTTAAAGCAGCTATTCTTTGAAACTCACCCTTGTTCCCACCTTCTGCCAGCTTTCTCAAATGACAGGACTAAAAGTTACAAAGGAAAAAAAAAAGGAAAGATACATTGATAATATTGTTAATGAGCAACGTTTCACATTCGTGTTGGTCTTTTACTTCCCCGTGATTGTCATTCTTTATTTCATCTACTGCATTGACCTACCCTTCTCTGATCCGTTTGCCATATACCTCCAAATTTAATTTGGGAAACAGAACCTATCCTTTCTCCATCTGAGAGGAGAGCAAATGTTATGAAAACAAAAATGTTATGTGTATACTGGAATTACCTGCTATCATCTGAAAAATATCAGAGGTAACTTGTGAGACACTTCAAAATACTACTACTTTGATAAATTTGCAATGTTTCCTAGAGGGATCCTTATTCCATTAACTGGAGAAAAAAACCAGAAGAGCTGAACTTCAAGTCTGTGATTTGTGTCTGTTCCAAACTTTTCAGTTATTTCTCCAAATCTGAAAATAGAAATCTGTTTAGTAATCACATAGATTACAGAATGTGGCTGAACACAACATACTTTTATGCAAGTATTGAAATTTAGTTAAATATATCAGGCAAGACTTTGGACATTATTTGTGAAGAAAACTGCACTAACAAGACCAGGGTAAATGTATGACATCCTTGGTATGAAACATAGCTTAGCAGAAGATAATTTCTAATACTTAAAGATGGTATATTCTATGTGGAAAGAAGCATGTATTTTTCCCAGGATACACAAGACTACTTCTATTTAAATACGTTGTAAGAAGTTTTTAACACTGACAAAGAAAAAAAAACTAATTCTAATATTTCACCTCCTTTTTTCGTCTAACAAGGTCAAAAAGGGTTGTATTTTAATTTTTATATTACTTCACTAAGAGCATTTTCTGGCTTAAAATCACCAAAATGTTTTTGTCGGTTCAGAGGGAAAGAAATGTACTTTAAGCAAAATTTTAGAGCAATCATATTTCATAGTAAAGGTGCTGCAGAGCACTCAGCATGTGGGAAGCAGCAGGATTGATACCCTCATTCTCCAACACTTATCATTCCCCTTGTCTGGACAAAGACCCTTTGATGGGGGCCCTATGTCCTCAGGAGGCACTGGGAGGAGCTGAGTGGCACACAGGAAGCATGCTGGGCCCCAAACCTAGAGGCTGATGGATTAAAACCCTCTTCCAATGGATTGTTTTGTCTTCCATAGAGTACAAGACCTAGCAATACCCGGGAGCAAAAAATTGGGTAAGCGGGGCAAGGGACCAGCATGACAGATTAGGGAACCACTGGTCAGTCTAAAGAGAAGTAAATGTACAGATAATAGCAACTAGGACAATGAACCTGGGAAGAGTATAGAGAAGGATTGGTTATGTAGGGATGAGGTGAGGAAGGCCAGGGACGAGCTGGAACTGAACCTGGCAAGGAACATAAGGAATAATAGGAAGGACTTCTACAGGTATGTGAACTAGAAAACAAAGATCGGAGAAGGTGTAACCCCCTGATAAACAGTGACGGAAAACTTTTAACAGATGAAGGCTGAAGTACTCAGCATTTTTGTCTGTCTTTAACAGAAACCTCTCTTCCCACAACTCTTGAGTTCATGGACAGCAGGATGGAGACTGGGGGAGCAAAGTACTTCCCACTGCATGGGAAGATCAGATTCATGATGACCTAAGGAACCTGAATTTACCTAAGTCTATGGGACCTGGTGAGATGCATCCTAGAGTCCCAAGGGCATTGTCTGATCTAGTTCCCAAACACTCTCCATGATAATTGAAAAGTCATGGCAGCCAAGTGAAGTCTCAGGTGACTGAAGAAAATGTATCCATCTTCAGAAAGAGAAGAAAGAACAACCTTGGGAACTACTACTAAACTGTCAGCCTCCCCTCTATGCCTGGGAAGACCATGGAACAGGTTCTCCTAGAAACTGTACCGAGGCACTTGGAGGACAGAGAGATGATTTCCAACAACCTGCACAGCTTCACCAGGGTAAGTTGTGCCTGATCAACTCAGCAACCTTCATGATGGAGCGACTCCTACAGTTGACAAATGAAGGGCTATAGATGGCATTTGTCTGGACTTTTGTAAAGCCTTTCAGATGGTCCCCCACACATACTTCTAAGTTTGAGACATGGGTTTGATGCATGATCTCTTTAGTAAGGAATTGGTTTGATAGTCACATACAGAGGACAGTGGTCAACTGATGGACATCAGTGACAAGTGCTGTCCTTAAGGGGCCCCTGGTATTGGGACCATTATTTAGTATCTTCCTTAATGACAAACTAATTGCATGCACCTTTAGCAAGTTGAGGAGTGGGCCCATCGGAATCTCATGAGGTTTAACAAGACCAACTGCTGGTGCTGCTCCTGGGTAGGAACAACCCCTGGTATCAGCACAGGCTGGGCATGAACAGACCCAGAGCAGCCCTGCCCAGAAGGGCTTGGGGGTGCTGTGGGTGAGAGGCTGGACATGCCCCGGCCATGGCACTCACAGCCCAGAGAGCCAAACGTGTCCTGGGCTGCATCCAGAGCCCCGTGGGCAGCAGGGGAGGGAAGGAGTTATAGGTGTGTATACAATTTGGTGTTTGTGTGCACATAATAAAAATAGAAGTTACTTTTTGACTTCTTTATTTGATTTTAACAGATGCAACATATTAAGATGGAATAGGGGAAATAATTTGCTTTTCCCCATTATTTAAAACAATGAAAAAGAAAGTATTTTTGAAATATTCTTTATCCCCAAGGCAAAGATCACACTATGAATTTTATTTCAACAGTATAAAAAAAAAGCTTTCTATTGTTAAAAAACCTAGTAGTAGTAAAAGAAACTCCATTTGTCACATTTACATTCTACAAGTTGTAGATACTTTTAGAATAGCATGAATATAGGCCACATATTTGATAACCACGTCAGGAGAAAACTCTCTCAGGGTTTTTTTTTCTGAGGATTTGTTTGTTCATAATTCAGTTCCGGCACCTGAACCTTTATTTCAGTTTGTACTACCTGCACTAACAATTCTGTTCTTGTATTAGTCAATCAGTGAAGCCGTTCTAACTTGGCCTGTAGAGATTTAAAATTCCCAATAGTAGTCTGAACCATTAGTGTGGGGCTCATAGACTGAAGTTCAACCAGGTAGCAACTAACAGCATCCAAGCAAGCATTTGTGAATCGTCGCCTGCAAAGAAAACACAGAATAACAATGAGCTCCTTTTAAATCCCTTATCTTAGAATTCATCTGAACTAGAACATGAGCATTCTTTGAGTTGCAATGCGATAGCATATTACTAAGACATCTGTCAGCTACTTTTAGGTATTTAACTATTCATTAAGAGAAATTTATTTTTGAAATCTAATGCCTGGGCTAAGGCATAATGGGACAATAAATGACCCATTGCTCTTTATCTGATATTAAATATAAACTATGAATGCATGGTACAGTTTATAGCAATGTGAAATATTTAAATACTACTGTAGATATTATTATGGTCAATGTATAAGTTATTAATTTAATTTAGACAGTAGTTTATATGTCTTAAATTAAATCTCAATTTATGTATTATGTAAGTAGGTATTAAAATCAGACAACATTCACTAAAGTTCTAATAGAGTATTTAATTCAGCCAACTATAAAAGACCAATAAAGTGATAAAATATACAAATAAACTGTATGTGAACACGGGATATTTATATGAATATATTTCAAAGTAATCAGAAACATCTATGTTTAGAAGAGTTATCAAGACTTTGCCTTGCTCTGCGCTTTTTGTTTTTGAGACAAGATAGGTCTGACTGAAGTTTGTATAGTCTGCTCAAACAAAAATTACCAAAGCTAGAAATAATACGCAGGCAAATTTTCAAGTACTTAGCTATCTTTTTTCACTAGAAACTTTTTCTATTATTACACTTTGATTTCTTCCTGATGTGAACTAAGATGAAGTTCAGTCTTGGAGACTGATTCATCATCAACCTCTTGTATAAACAATAGGGGAAGATCCATCCCCAACTTTGGTCTTCTCTTTTCTAGAGTAACTCAGAGCTTCTAGAATTTGTACATGACACAGTTCACTGTTTCAATCACAAAATGCCCAATTCTCGTTTTCCTCCACTTTTACACATTGCATCAGATTTGTCTGAACTAATCCTTATGGTATATTGCCAAAAATTACAAAAGAACCCTCTTAACTCCTCATGGATCTTCAGTGTTGTGAAGAAAATTACCTTTGTGGAAGCAGTTTATAACAGAGAATTCTACAAGTTTCTACCAAATGGTTTTGAATGACAAGTGTTAGCAATAAAATATTAAATTCACCCAAAAGACAAGAAGAAGAGCTTTGAGAATTGCTGGAGTAAAGTATTTTAGAATATTTTATGTTTCACTATTCATTAGGATAAGCTATCCTTTTACCTCATAGGTACTCTGCTTGGATCCTGTACATATCCGGACAGTAATACATGAATACATTCTAAGAGGTGCAAAGGCTTTTTCATTCTACTCCAATATGGATCCTAAAACAAAAACAAAAACAAAACAAAACAAAAAACCCAAAAAAACCCACAACCCAGAAAATATTAAGGACACAAATATTAAGGAGATAAGACAAAAACCAGTGTGTTTGTGTGTACAGGAATCACCAGCTGTAACAATTATTTATTTGTTGTATCAAAAAAGTTAGGTAAATGGGAAATACAGCTTAATCTATATTCAAGTCTACATTTAAATATTATTTTAACTTACATATGAAAATATACATAAATTTAACTCAATTTTCCATTACCACACAAGTCAAATCTCTTTGCTTCTTGCATCAATGGATCAGACAAGGTGTAATAATACAATAAATTTTAATCATTATTAGGAAACAAAATTAATATATTCAATATTTGCTGTTCCTTCTGCAACATAAGAATTCTAATCCTATTTCATCCTAAACTAGCTCCAGATGAACTAAAAGAGTTAACAAATTTTCTCATCCTGCTCTGGGACTGAAATGAATAAAATCCACAGATTTTATTCACGAGGGGAAATGCAGCTTTTTGTAAGTCTTTGAGTAGAGAAAGCAAAGCTTTGAATGCATATTTTGTTATAGCCTTCCTTATATTATTTCCTGTTTCCCACTAAAGAGAGACCTTGATAATAGTTGAAAACAGAATTTTTATTTTCTGCCATTTTCCTTACCCGTGCTTTGAACAGCTGGTCATATACTTCAAGCAGCTTTGGCAGTGGCACTCCAATTTCTTGCATGGTGTATGTTACAAAACCTACATCCCAGTTCAAAGTGCAGACTTGTTGCTCTAGAAACTGCACTAGAAAATCTGGAGGACACAAACGAGGGAATATTTACATTTCAACTTGTTACTGGGATTCTGGGAAACAAAGGCATTAAGAGTTATTCACTACCAGCAGTGCCTGGCAAGGATTACTCATACTTAGTACTTTGTTATGGTTTTGCCACGCAACTATGTGGTTAAAAAAAGTCATTAACTTTGTTTCTACACAAAACACATAGTATCATAACATTTGCTGCAATGGCCAACAAAACTATTTAAGTTAGTTCAAGCGCCTGTAACAATTAACAGTGAATTGGTCAGCACTAAATGTTCACATTTAATGTTGTTGCACAGTATTTTAGTATTATAAAAGGAGATTTACTGCTGAACAATATATTTGCCAGGTTTTTATATAATAGTACATTGTCAAAACATATGAGCATCAGAAAAGCAGAAATTCTAAAAACTATCCAGAAATCTCTCTAATTGCTTTCAGAATCTACCCGTTCAGATGGCAGATAGTTTATATAATTCCAAGAAACAGCAGATAAATGTGCTTGCTTAAAATCTTGTATGTATAAATACATATTTTGTACTTGTGCTCTGATGCAAACAAACTCTACTACTACTTTCTAAAACGGGATCTGCACAGCCACCCAAAATTAACTGCTGCTGCCACCTAATTTCACTTATTTCTCATTTCTTTTGGAATTAAAAAATCAGAAACATTTCTTAGTTTAGAACTATTTTGAGTCTAAAAAGAAAGCTGAAACCCACCCATCAAAAACATATGCTTATTTACTGTGCAGGCTAACAACTTGCCTAAAGGAAAGTAGCGAGGTGTGCCTGCATAGATCTTTCCAAGTAACGCCAGCTTCAGACAAAGCGCTTGCATTCTGTCAGCAGGGCTCAGAGATACATTGTCGCTCAACTCTGGAAGTGAAAAGAAAACAGAGAGAACTTGAGGTAAAGTTCCACATTTATTCAGAATGACACTGAGGCACCTAAATTTATAAATAATACGTGAAAATCTTACACTCTTGCCAACAAAAGATCAGCATATAGAAGTAAAAATACAACTTTTCCTGGTGTGTTTGCACGTACATTTTTAAGTTTTTATGCTTCCATGAAGTTCCATGCATACCTACTTAAAAAACCACAAACACACAAAAACACATTCCAGAACTGCACAACAAACACACTGACCCCAGCTTTTCCCATCTCCATCAATGTTGTTTGCACAATAGTAAACCTGAGCCCAAAAACCAAGGGAAAAAACAAACAAACAATCAAAACAGGAACAGAGAGTGAATTACTAACTCATGGTAAAGGAGGAGAGAGATCATCACAACTCCTATTCCATTAAGACCTACCTTTTTCAATGACTTCTTGCCAGAGAGTCTGCACCAAGATAGGATCAGAATGACCTGCGCAATGTATAATTGCAAGCTTACATTCTGAGAGCTTAAAAGGGTCAGCAAATTCTCCATACAGCTGAAAGAAAAATTACCAAGCTTTACCTTTCATGAAGGATCAAATTAAATTTTAAAATCGGTTGTTCCTTATTTTGTCTGACAGATAGACTAATAAAGATGCAGCTTAAGTAACCATCGTCAATCACTGATTTTTTTTTTGCTAGATTTAGTTTCATTTCTTAGATACAACACTAAATTTTATATGCATTTAAAATGAAAACTTAATTTTCCAACAATTTTTTCAATGGATGAAAAGATCTAAGAGACTTCATAATGAAGATAAACATGTGAAAGAAATTAAAATACTAAAGACTAACAGATTAATCAAGTACAAAACCTGGCAGTCCAGGCTAACAGATATTCTGAGACTGGGAATGATAAACTGCCTATTACTCTTCCTCGTCTGCAGACAGTCATTCTTTGCAAAACATTTTTTCTCCCCAAAATTTGATAAACTGGGCTTTAACACAAGAAAATTTCAATCACCTTGGTTATATCCATCAGCTCAGCATCAAGCTGGGAGATTGCATCTTGTACTGAAGAATGATGGGAATACTGCTGCTGTAACGTTTCTTGTATTTGAAGTTGGATCTTTGCAACCTTGTTTAACAGGAAAATGAAGTATTTCAAGATTGAATAAATTTAATCAAAGTTCAAGAATACACCCAGAATTAGCTTTAGCTTATTTAAATGTAGAAATGTTGCTGCCTTACACCATTAAGTCTGTTTTCAACTGCCTAACTTTGCCACGTCAGGAAGAAAGCACAGAAATTCATTTTACAGAACTGGTAATAAAACTGTTATGTGCCAATGCGACAAAGTGAAATAATGCATTTAGAGTGTAGCTTAGATTAACATTGGTTCTTACTTCCATTTTCTCTTCTAGTTCATGTAGAAATTCACCATCTGCAGCTAAAGAGGATATGGCAGTGGAACTTTTGGCACTCAAAATGGCACGTGCAATGTATTCAAGACGCTGCTGAAGAGAAATTTCTGTGCTGCAAAACAAATATTCATAATAAAATAAGTACTTAATATAATTATTTGAGGGTTAGTTATATTCTAGCTAGACTCTGGGAAGTAATATGTGCCTTTTCCAGATTTTCCTAAATCACGCAGGACACAATCCAATCACATAATCCCATCTTTCCTGCAAACTGTTCTAGTGTGCTTCTCAATAAGAACTGGTCACTTAATATATCGTTATTACAGGAAATACATTGCAAAGTAATGTATAGTACAAAACTAAACATGATCATTTATTTCCAATAATTGCCTAGATTTAAAGCTAGCACATTCTTTCTTTTTTTTTTTTTAGAAAACCTCCTTTTCTTAAAATACTTACACAAAAGGTTTTTATTTTAATTTTTTTTTTTTTATTTTTCCCTAATTACCTCAGTATGTAAACAATAGATCACACATAATCCATACCTATGGAGGTCCGCCAACTTAGCCAAGACTCTGGCAGCATTACTAAAATTCCTGTTCTTTTCAAAGTATCTCCATAGTAAATCCATATAGCGGACTTTGTTTTGGTCAATCTTGGTCATCCGCACCAGGTAGGGTTCCAAAAAGGGGGCAGTAACCTGCAGACATCAGAAAGATAACAGTTACACTCTTTCCCTTTCCTGTTTTTTAAAGTATTATTACAATTACTTCTCCCAGTTCACTGTGTATAGAAAAGCTCACCTGTAACAGCTTGTCTGCCAAGTCAGCTTGTATCAACCAATTGTAAAGTGCAATACTGAAGAGTTCATCTGTTGAACGCTGAGCCAGCTTTAGCATTTGTTCAAACTAAGGGCAGAAAAGGCCAGAGCTGCTATTAGAGAAGTAGCTACATTACTTTAAGCCCTGAATTACCATATGACAATACTTAGATTCATGTTATTTACATGTCATTATTTCTATGGATGCTCTATATATTGAGGCCAATTAATGACAAATCTTCACATCACTAAAGTACTCCATAATTTTATTAAAATAATAAATCATAGACCCCTTCAAATCACACTGTTCTCTGGAGTGCAGTCATGACTTTTTTGTGAGTTTCTTACATGGTGTCCAGCTTCTTCATTGCTTAACATGTTGGGGTCAGACGACAGCACTGGAGGACCTGGCTTTTTGGGTACACTGGGAGACTGAGGAGCAGCTTTACTTTGATTCACTAACTCTTGAAGAGTGTCAGTAATACACTTGTAGCTGTTCAATCTGTAAACAGAACAGAAGAAAATGAAAGCCTCATAATTTTCATTGCAACTGTCTATGAAATAGTCTTCTCAAGTGTGTTATTGTACGCCTTTGTAGACAGTTACTATAATTTAAAAAGGTCACGGATTATTGTCAGCTTGCTGTCACAATCTAGTTTGTTCTCATTCATCTTTTTCAGAAGTACTTCTGTAGTGTTATGATCACACCATTTTCGGCATCTATCACCCCTTATTTCAGATTAAGTTGCTGCCATATTAATAACAGTCAAGGAGAGTATACTGGGCAAAAATATTTACATTGTGTCCCTTATCATAAAATGCTTGTTTACTATTACCCTGCATTCCATCCCTAAAAGAGCTACTTTTTCAGTCACTTGAAATAAAGCACTCCATATAATGATCATAAATTATCCTGAAAACTTGCCTTTCTTGAAAAGCTTGGAGTCCGACAACGTCTTCTTCTGGTTCTCCATTTTTATAGAAATGGAGGCCAAGACCTTGGGGATCTTTCTTTTCAGCAGCTGTAAGAGAGAGCTCTACTACTCCCTCATAGAAACGCACTAGGAAAAATCAAAACAAACATCACTGTTCATTATTGTATGAAATTCACAACAAAATCGTAAGTGACATCAAACTTTTCTCCTTTTAGCAAGCAAGAAAATGCTACACTCTTCACTGTGATCTGTGGCACTTATATGCAAGTTTGAAGTTAAGATACTAAGTTACACAGAACATCCTGCACAATGTATAACACTGTACAGAGGTCCATTTCTTAACTGTCATATAATTTAAATGTATGTGTAACTGATATACTAACACTAGCTTCTACTGCACTTATTAGGATTCAGAACTGTCTTTCAAACAGCGTATTTCATATAAAAGGTACTTGAAACCCTCTGCTTACATAGAACCTAGTAACTTCCCTAAAAATCATTTAACCACATATAAGAAACAAATGGACACTGCAATATGAAGTAAGTGCATGGGACTATTTTAATACAGAAATGGACTTCTTGGTTGGTTTAGGAATCTAGCAAGGCTTTAAAAAATAAAAGGTTGGCACATTTTAAGTGTAAGAGTTATTAACCAATTGTTTATGGTAAAAAAGTATAAAACTTAGTTGAAAGTTAGTATACAAAGTAAACAGAAAAGATGGCATGAAAGGATACCACAAAATTGTTCAGCATGATCAATGACTGGCTCTTACCTTGCCTGTACTGTGCACAAACATTAGCAAGGTCTACTTGATTGCTGATCTTCTGGTACTCTTTCAGTGACTCCCTCAGCATCTTCTCCTTTTCCATTTTGCTTTGAGCTTGTCGAGACCGTTGAAGGAGTTCATTTGCCTAAAAGCAAATGCAAAATGGAAATTATTAACGTGAGCACATCATGAACAGATCGTGGATACTGTTAATGAGCTATTATTCCAAATTTCAAAGCTGAAACAGCATAAAGACCATGCTCTCAAAAAAAAGCACTCTCTAGTTACTAAGTTTCCAGCAGAAAGGCTACAATAGCCTTAGAAGAGCTGAAGACTTGACCAACTGGTTTTCTATTCTCTCCTCGCCAGTTACTTGTTTCAAATTTATTTGAAAAGCTTCAACGATCTAAGTTCTTAAACACAACTGTCTGTCACAAACACAAGTAAATTGTGGAAGGGACAAAAACCAAGGTAAGATACTATGCTGAGGAAAGATTGGAATAAGAAAACATTTTATCAACATAAAGAAGACCAAGTTAAGATTAGAGATCAGACTAGAGTTAACAGACTATGAAAATTACAAATAACTGCAAATGCTTCAAGTAATTTTTGTGTAATGTTCAACATTATTCAACTAGAAGACCAAAATATGCCCACAACTTGACTTCATTATTTCCTCTGCTTCTGAAATTACTGGAGCATAGTAATGACTTATGAGCTAGCCAACATACATCATCTGAGCATGTTTCCAAGTTGTGTTTTGGAGCTGTAAAATCTGGAAGTGCACTCACCTTTGAACACACAGCGTCGTCAGTGCTATAAAGAAGAGGACAGATCTCTTGCAAATGGGCAATTATTCCATCCACAGCCGCATTATCTCTGATGTAACAGTTTATAAGAGACGCAATGAGTGCTCCAGTCAACTCTCTATCTTTAATCACCAAGTCTTTAAAAGCAGTTATCTTCAGCTGTTCTTGAAGCTCCTGAAGATTGAGACAGAATTTTATTAGTTTACCAAGTCTTTTACTTGATCCAGTTTAGAAACGTCTGACTGGTCCAGCAGCAGAATTAACTGTTTCTAATAATTAAAAACATATAAAACTTCAATAACTATAATGCACAGCATAGAAATACATTATTTAAAATACACATTTTATAGAAAAATAAAAACAAGAGCTATTACTGAAGGCACTAGATCCTGGATTGCCTAAGGACAATGAAAACTCCTGTTAACAGACTTCCTCTGCCATCTTCACTATGTGTCACCTCTGTTTCAGATCTCTGATATTAAGAATGGAATTGCAGTTCTTTTTATTTCACAGGGCATGGTGAGAATGCACACCCTAGGAGCCTGTCAAAGTTTTTAGTAACTGGAACAATCTGACTACTGTTATAGATGAAAAAAATGTCAGATTCAATAAAAGCAAGAGTTTGAAAAGTTCAAGGTCTGAACTCTTCATGCCTTTTAAGATTAAGTTATGGTGAAGGTTTCTAATTTTTTAAAATTTATTAAGATTATTTGTGCCCATAGTTGCCAGTAGTGTCTATGTAGTGTCTATAGATGATACAAACAGCATGATACTATGACTACAAAAACTCTAATTCTACCGAAGACAACATCTTCCTTGTTAAACAGATTTTACTTGTTAAAGTTAGTTAATTCCTTGTCCAAAACACATAAAAGTTGCCCAAAACTCCCCAATGCAACAGCGTGAAGAGCAACTGCTTCTGTGCCTCTGTAAAGTTTTAAAATTATTTTTTCTGTGAACAAAAAAACCAACTTCTCAAATAATTCTATCAATTTTTAGGAAAAAAATGTCTATTTTTCACATTAATAGCTTTTTTCAAGGGTTGGTTGCAAATTTGACATTAGCGAAAGGTGCACAGCAGTAGCACCCACTGTTCTACAAGTTTCCTTCTTCACAAACCAGGAGCCTGAAAGAATTGGGATCATTTAGCCTGGAGGTTTAGAAGGCAGTATGTGAGATCCTACTGATTTTTTGAGAAAGTGTAAAGAATGCAGAGTCAGGTTTTCTCAGTGGTAACCAGTAACAGGACACTGCACAAAGGTAAAAACCTGAAGCGAAGGAAATTACACTGGAATAGAAATCTTTCTTGCTCTAGAGGTGGTTCAACACTGGGACAGGTTGCTCAGAGACACTGTGGAGTTTTCATCTCCATAGATATTAAAATCCTTACTGGACACAGTCCTGGGCAATCTGCTCTATCTGCCCCTACTTTGAGAGTCAATTAGATTATTCCCTCTGCTGCATAGGAGACAGATCATCTCCAGTGTTTCCTTCCAACCTCAGCTGTTCTGTGGTAAATTCTGGTACCCTACTTACACGAAAGAGCAAGGACTCTATTACCCTATTATTCTCCATCTTTCACCAAGACTAAGGCAAAGAGTAAATTCCACTTGGCTGGAAAATACTGGTCTGTTCTTTTCAGCACATTTTGGAGAATGTGCTTAAAGTAAAAAAAAAAAAAATACTAATTCATGAGACTCACTATTAGCTAACAATAAAACAATTTCTTTTTAGTGACACTTCCAATTGCATAAAATGGAGTGATTTTGTCAATACTACATGTCAGCCTCTTAAACATTTGTGACCACATATAAAAAAATCAGATGTGGTTTAAAAGTCATGTTTCTCCATTAATTTAAATAATTGTCCTTTGAGAATACTTAGGTAGCAAAAGAAACTGAGGTTATTAGTACATAACGAAGTAAAATTGTATTATCCAGATCTTACCTTCTGAAGCTCACCTACAGCAACACTGAATTGGTGTTCACATAGCAACTTCCACAAAGCCAGTGCCTGGCAGGTTTTGCGAACAAGCTGCTGGATGCCTTGAAGTGAGGTCTTCTCAGTTAGCTGTGCCTCAGCTGAAAAAACAAATTGTCAGCAAGTAATTGTTCTACATGTTCCAAATATGCATGTAAGTTTTTGAGGTTTTTCAGTAACCACGGCCTCAACTTTCTATTTTTTTTTTCTTCCATTGTTGATTAATGATGTCTAGCTCTCTTGAGAGATAAATGCCACATTAACACTGCTGCAAAACAAATAATGCTTTGTTAACATATATTTCAAACTATGCAACAAAGGAATCATACTCTCTGAAAAACAAGCAAGGCTTCCTGTGAATGCACTGGATTTACACATCAGTCTTAAATTTTACCTACTTTTTTCAAAAATAGCTACTATAAATGTATTTCTGATGAACATAAAAAAGTAAATAAACCCATACAAATTCCCTTTTTGTTTGATTACCTGTATTTACCTGTAAAGAGAACAATTACAATTACAGCTGTGCTCAATACTGTCTACACTATTTTTACAGCAACAACTACTCCAAAAACTACGACCTTAAATCTGGCAAGATGTAATATATAAACTGAAAGGATAATGTTTTCATACTTATAACATAGGTGGAACATAATTGCAAAAATTTAAGTGTGTACTCTTGAGTGTTTACGCTTCACAAATGAGGTTAATAGTAATTATATTGTGTCATTCAGCAATCCAAAAGGATTTATAAACTCAGTAAAGAATAAAAATAAAAAATAACATTACTAAAGGTCTACCAAATCCTACATAGTGACTTACAGAAAATTTTTACATTTGCAGTATTAAAAGCCCAGGATTATATCCACATGGACCACAAACATCCTTAATTCCATATATGCAGCAGCAACACTTCCCAACGTGCCTGCAAGTGATGGGAAAAAGCTGCACTATAGGAGGACAAGACTTCAAATGGGCTGTAACAGACGTCATATTTCTAAACAAAGTTTTGTAGACATTTCAATGACTGTACCTTTGGAAACCTGCACTACAGTAGTTATTTTTTATAGGACATCATGCTTGCTTGTCTCATAAAATAACTGCCTAATAAATGCTACCTTGTAAATATAAATGGTTGTGCACCTACTAAGTACTGTAGTGAGGAGATTAAACAATCTTATCCATAATGGAGAACATTAGGAAGGAAAAAAAGGAGACAGGTAAGTGTGCAAAAAAAATGGCATAATGTTTAATATAAAATTTGGGTGAGAAAAAGGCCCTTTTATTCAGAGGATTTTACAAGAAAAGTGAGAAAGGCAACATCTAAATGCACCATTTCTTGATACTTCTTGATCAAGAATAAGTATATACCATGATATTTCCTTTGGAGTTCTTGCTGGACTTGCTGAGAACTTCCACCATCAGGCCGCATAAAACCCAGGAGCCTCTGTTGTAGATTGGCTGGTGTGCTGAAACTGCAATTTAAAAAACCACAGAAAACACTAATGATTACAAATACTGAATCCCTTAAAGATGAATTTAATAAATTCATTTTTTAGCATCTGAATGATGAAGCAGGAGACCATACAAACACTTCAACTCAACAGAACACCTATGGTAGTTTTTCAATAGCCGGATATTAAATACCACATGTAAATTTACCACAATTAATAATACCTTGGATTTCCAAGTGCTCCTACTGTAGCAAACTGCGAATTTCTATCCAAGAATTCCTGTAAACCTTTTAGTTCTTGTAGCACACATTCCAGCATACGGGATGGAACACTGCTCTCGATCTGCAAAAGAAAGTGAACTTCTTTACAGAAAGCTGGATTTTCACACTTCCTCTTCCAAAAACTCAATTTTAAGCTAACATCACTGAAAAGACAAATAAGAGGGTACAACAAAAAACTGTGCATTAGTAACATATCACTAGAAGACAACAATGATTATACCACATTTATTGAGGTGGCACACATGTGAAGAGGCAGGAGTCCTCTGAAGATAGATGGTATTCAAGAAGCTACTTTCTTTCCCACTGTGATAACTAAATCAGCTACTTCCAACTCTAAGGTAGAACAAGGATTGAGCACTGGATTCTATTAACAGCCACAGTCAGGAAAGATTTTGTTTTGATCATGGACAAAAAGTGAAACAGCAAGATGTTAGTTAGGAAAATGATGGAAATTTGTTATGCCCTTCCATAACTGCAGTGAATATCCCAAACCACTAAAGCATTTTATTTTTATAAAATTATTTTTAGGGTTTGTTTGGAGGAAGTACGCAGAAACCCTAAGTGGGTATCAAGGAAGTGCCATCAGTAAATGGAGAAAATTGGCCATTGCCAATTAAGAGTAGAAATTAAATTAGTTTGGTTTCTTGGAAATTAACATTTAAAATAATACCTTAAAAAGACAACTAATTATCAGTTAAGAGCTCAGCACTTAAGAAAACAATGACATGACGAACGATGTGTTTTGTACCTAACAGTTTATAACTGGGAATAGAAGTTTAAAAGTACTTCAGAAGTTTACAAGGACCTATATACTAAAAGAAACTTTTAAGAACATAGAATAATCTTTTACATACTGCAACAACTTCTCGATTTCCACTTTTGAAAACTCTCTCCACGACTATACTGCCATCCCAAATATTTCTGCAAAACAAAACAGTTTGTGTTAAAACCCAAGTCATTTAACCAGGAATTTTTGCAAGTCTTCTATGCATAATTTCTTAAAAAAGAAATGGTAAAACATTGAAGTTAAAAGTCTAAAATAAGAATTAATGTTGGATGAAAACAGAATATTCAGAAAACTAGCCATTTTATGATTATGAATAGTACAGCTATAAATAATTCATGAAAGTCTAGATTTTAAAACTGTAACTAAAATTGGATACTTTCAAATACTATAGATGAATATGATTCCCTGGAAATACAGAGTAAACAAGTAAGTCTTGTAACAAAAATTTCTTTCCCAGTCAGCATGCAGAGGCCACCAACATATGCAGAATTCTGCTCTTCCTTGGGTTGTTTAGGGCTCAACATCCAAGGTAACAGAATCTTTAGTCCTTCTTCATTGCTCTGACTTATGCATTCTGATTAAAGATTCTTCATAGAAATTACTTAAAGACAGGACTTTGATTTTGTGAGTCCTTCTGCATTTCTTTTCTGTCCTTCAGTAGGAGTTTAGAATACACAACTCCTAGGTTTGAAAAATAAACCTGAAGTTTTCAGAGTCGTATTTATGTACTTGGTTGCAGGCTCTATCTAAATAACTTTCCTGCCCTATGCATTCACTGAATGTATTTTTATTAAAAGAGTTGCAAAGACAACATATGATTAGACAAGTACTCATAAATACAACATTAAAATTTACTAATTTCTAATTCAAATGCTATTAATATAGAATGCACCACCTGCAAGCATTAGTGCAAAGAAAAACTATGAAACAAATTGAGTGACAGAATCTCTTTTTACAGAGACCTTACCCTATAATCCGGGCAAAGTATATGCAGATACCATTGTGTCTTCCAGAAAACACTATCTCGGGACCCATCATTCCACTAATGGATGTACCAGGGTGAGACATGGAATTTCCAGGAGGAAACAGGGGAGTTGACATAGCAGGAGGTTGTAAACCTAAGGTAAAAATAGGTAAATACTACTCATCCGAATGCCAATGAAAAAGCCTACTTAAAAAAAAAAAAAAAGGAAAATAAGGTGTTACCTTGCCCAGGTGACAAAATGCTAGGATTAGAATATGGACTATCAACAGTCAAAGGGGAACCTAAGAAGGGAAAAGAAATAAAGGTAAGGTTGTTGAACACAATCCAAAACTGCTAAGCTGTAAAGTATCTGTGCAAAAGCAGCAAAGGTGTTAAATCAAATACTTAAAATGTTTTATTTAGAGTTAAGTATCCAGTTGCACTAATCTCTTATCAACCAACATTCCACAAGTCACACAAATGGATACACTTCCATCAAGAGCAGTTGAAGCAGCATTTTTTTCCAAACATTCATGTGTTAATTTATCGCACAGCATCTGCTGTCTGCATTGCATATAATATTGCCCACATACTTTTTTTTTTTTGCTGTTCCTCACCTTCTGAATGCTGAACACTGGTAATATTACTTTTCATTTTCACATCGGGCAGAGGTACAAACACAACAGCAATACTGCTAACTCAAAATACTAAGTCTGAGACTGTTCACAGCCTCAAGTTCAGCTGTGAACACTCCATCTCCTCCTGCAAATTATGTCCGAATAGCTAACTTAAGACCTAAAAATATCAGGAACATGTGGGGTCATCTACAAAAATGTCCACATACCATTAACAACCAAGGTGCTGTATCACAGAAAAGGCAAGAAAAACTGGCACTTTGAAAATTTGGCTTTTAGCGAAGGATACAGTTCTTGCCTAATTTGCTACAGTTCTCTCAACCTGGCAACACACAACAGCACAGAGAACACAGTGACAATGCATTCTCAGAGTACATCATCATGTGTGCTAAAGCAAAGTACAAATTCGCAGAAAAGCAGCATGCAAATGCATGACTGGACTTTCAACAGTGGGAAAAAGATGGAAACAATTTAAAGGCACCTGGCCTTTTAATGCTAACATTATTGTAATGTAGTTTCACATGCAAAATTATGAGGTGGTTAAATGTATTTCTGTCAGCAGTGTCTGACCCACCACATGGGACATCCACAATATCAGAATCTTATTTTAAATGACAGTTCTCTACCCTTTGAGCAAACCGAGAAAGTAGCAGTAGAAGAATGGTGCCATCTTCCACCTGGACCTGTTACTGAAGCAAAACGGAAACATCTGCTTTGATACTAGGTTTGACAGAAACATTTAGGACAGAAGGACAAAAAAATGCAAACATTTGGAAATGGGAAAAAACATTTACTCCTAAAATCAGTCTCCATGTTGACTATAGAGCTTTCTGCCATTTCCCCCACAACCTATTTTCATTCTTAGTCTGGTCCTAGCACCTGTTCTTCCCGTAGCTGCAGTTCTCCAACTCAGATTTAGTATTACATTCGAATGCCTTGCCTCAGCTCTTGTCCACACTGCTACTGTTCCACACCACAAGGGTTGGGAAGTGATGCCACTGATTCATTAAAGTAGCCACTCTTCTTAGCGTTTTAATTGTAGTAATAGTCTCAATAGGTTGTTCCTAAATTTCATCCTAGTTCACCACATTTTTCTCCAATACTTAGGAATTTGGATACATGTCAAAATACGGTAATGAAATGGAATTTCTTTAATTGCCAGGCAAACAAGTTTATTTCCCAAGTCTGTTGTGTCAAACTGAATGCCACATGTCAGACGAAGGAGGAGGATCTATACCTTAATGAGTTCTTGATTAAAAAAAATAATTAATTCAGTATTTCAATCGGAATTTCAAACTCATTATCATTAATTTCTCTTTTAAAAACCCGTCCAATCTGAAATTGAGTAACACATATTAAGGGACAGCAACTCTCTAAGTTTAAGTGAATCTTCACTCCAAGAAGCATCAAGTTCTGAGGAGAAAAAATAAGCCCTTTTCTCCTTTGCAGGTGGCACTGAAGACTGAAGCAGAAAACAAATGCTGAAGACAGAGCTTTTAAAGGGAGAAATCACTTCAAATGACTAGGTCATTTCTTGATCAAATTTATTCTTCCTTCTCGTAAGCAGTATCCGTAGGGGCATGACAATGGCAATGCAGGAAGATACTGTTATATCTACACAGCAACCAGCTAAGCTTCATGAAGTCTGAAATAGGTTATTGGTAAGTGTTCTCTGGCTGCTGAAATTACTCTGGAAATGACAAATGTCACTTCTTCTGTGATACTTCTTCACAGTATCTTAACAAGAGTATAAGCAACATGGACACATAACCTGAGATAATGGCCCTCTCACTAAATCCAAAAATCACTCAAGAGAAATGGAAAAAGCTCTTGTCATTAACTAGCTAGTAAGTGAAAAATACAGTCTAGTTCAGACAAAAAGAACACAAGTACTTGTGAGAAGACAAAACACAACATATTCAAGGAAAAAAAATCTGTCCCAAACTATGAAATGCTTGCTACATACCTGCAGAAACAGGAGAACCCAAAATAGGTCCAACATTGCTGGGAGGAGGCAGAGCTGATGGAAATCTCATTTGTGCTTCTCCACCATACCTAAAATTTGCAAAACCAAAAATTCTCAACATGTCATACACAGCCCATTCAATTTTCATGCCTTTGAGAATTAACAGCATTTTTGGGGTTCTTTTTAAATAGGAAATAAAATACCAGTGTAGTTTTAAAGAGAAATTTACCAATTGCAAAGTCAGGCTTATGCTTTAGCATCTTCTCAAGGTTTGCTTCTCCAGGGAAATGGAACGAAGGGCACAGTGGAGATGACCCATGGCTGTCTATCATCCACAAGTAATTTCTATTCATCTCTATCCTATAGTGTTACATGAGCATTTTGCTATGTCTTCCGTTGCTTACTCCAGAATTATCATCCACATTTTGTCTCAGATTTTGTGATAAAATTGAATTTAATAAAGAGCAACTATTCACTACCGACTGAAAACAGCTGACTGACTTTAACACCTGCACAAGTTTTGGCAAGGAACTATGCAAGTTTTTGGGAACACAACACTCCAAGATGCACATTTTATCATCACTCTCAACAGCCATATCTTACCAAAAACAGTTTTCTCTCCCTGGGAGGACAGCCAAGAGACCCACAATAAGGGGTCACAAGAACCTCGTGAGGTTCAACAAGGTCAAGTGCAAGGTACTGCACCTGGGTCAGGGCAATCCCAGACAGAGCACAGACTGGGAAAAAACTCATTGAGGGGAGTCCTGTGGAGAAACACTTTGGGGTTCTCACAGATGAACAGCTGGAAATAAACCAACAGTCTGCCCAAAAAGCCAACACTGTTCTGGGCTGCATCAATAGAGGAGTGGTCAAGTGATTCTCCCCTTCCACCCTGTCCTTGTGATACCCCACATGCACACCCTCACTGCATTGAGCTCTGGGGTCCCCACATCAAGGAAGACTTTGGACCCACTGGAGCAGGTCCACATGAGGCCATGAAGACCATCAGGGTCCATGAGCAGCTCTGCTGTAAAGACAGATTGAGAGCTGGGGTTGCTCAGCTGGTAGATGAGAAGACTCTGGGGAGACCTTATAGCACACTTTAGGACTTAAAGGGTGACTTATAAAATCAAGGGAGAACAATTTTTTACAAGAGCAGATAGTGACAGGATGTGGGAGAATGGTTTTAAACTAAAAAATCAAAGAGATTTAGGTTAGGTATTAAGAAAAATTCCTTTACTGTGAGGCAGGTGAGGTGCTGGAAGACCTAGGTCAAAGATGGTGAGGATATTTCATTTATAAAGTATTCAAGGCCAGGATGGATGGGGCCTTAAGCAACATTGTCTAGTGGGTAGTATCCCTGCCCAAGGCAGAAGGGCTGGAACTAGATGATCTTTGAGTTCCCTTCCAATCCAAACAATTTTGTGACTCTCTGTGTACACCAATTTCTTTAAGGTAGCTAATGAAAATACATGTATTTGCACCATACCAAAGCACTTGAGATACACGGGCTAGATTTTAGTTCTCCAGGATTAAAAAAAGCTCCTACTTCATCACTCAAATTGTACTGGAAAAAACAACCACCAACCAAAAAAAAGCCACAAAACCTAAACCTACCACGAATATCACCAAAAACATCAACACCAGAAGTCACCAGGCCCTGAACTGGCAGCAGGTTAAAACGCCTGTAACAATTGTTTAGTGACTGCACTGATCCTGAGCATAACATTCAGAATGACAGACAGAATTAAAACTTACCTGAAGAATGCTCGAGTAGCCCAGGCAGACACTTCCCTATCATATGCAGCATTAGAACAGGCCAAAATAAGGCAAGTTGCACAGGCCTGATCCTCCTAGAGCATATTACAATGTTAGCGTGGTGTCTTATATCAAGTTGGCATGAAATGTAGAGAAGTTTTATTCCTCAATAACTAGAACAGTGAATACTTTCTGTATAATTTAATTTAGAAGCCAGGGAAATCAGCTCTTCTGAACTATAGACAAGAAGAGACTCCTAGCAAGTTATTCCACTGTATCAGGTAAGTTTTTGCTATATGGTCTTTGCAAACTCAGTGCTACTACTGATAAAGAACAATCTCCATGCCTGACATTTAAGTATGAATAAGATTCATGCAAGTCCCACAAACACAAAACCAAAAATTACAATTGTGTTTGAAGAAAAAACATTTGTAAAAATCAATGTTTGCATATTCTAATAAGCTGTTACAATACCAATTATGTCCTTTCCAAGCACAAGAGACTAGATTACAATGAACACAACTACACAATACTAATCATATTAAAATTGTAATCCACAATAACTAAACTTTCATTTGTTTCTTGTTTACCTTAACCTGCAAATAAAAAAGAATACCCAGACCAAGTACACACATTTCTACTGGCCTTCAAAATATAAAAATCTCTTGTAGTGGTAGGAATTCAACTTTTTTAGAAACTCTTCCTCTCCTGCTCTCAGATGAACTTCTTTCTAAACTAAGCGCACCACACTTCTGCATACAAGACATAGGAATTTCAGGGAAAGTGAATTACATATCTCTTTTTAGACATCATAAAATAGAAATTGTTTCTCTATACAATATAGCTTTATGTAGACAAAAGAAAAAATTACCAATCACTTTAATTGGTAAATGAAACATTGACCAGATGGTTGCGGCAACAACGAAAAGATGACAAGTTTTCCATTTCTCATAACAAATCAAAAGCTCTTACCTGATGCAACTTGAAAAATCTTTCAATCTCTTCTCCATCTCCACCAGTATTGCTCACAAGCAGATGCCGCAGCTGATCGACAGGTCTGAGTTTATGAAACATAAAGCTCCCCTAAAAGTAAATCAAAGCAAGTTAGACTGAAGTTGTCTTTACTCTGTTTCATCACAATACACCCATTTCCATGATGTTTATCTTCGGCATTCTGAGTTTTCCTCCACTGCACCACTGGATCAAAACACACCTGGTGCCCAAAGCCCAGCTCCCAGTCACTAGTGAATCAAGGAAAGGCAGGCAAGTACTGCAATGGCTATAAACTCTCCATAAACTGAGTTAATTTTGTTATTCTTAGCTGAACACAAAGCATAGAATATAAGTATATGCAAGTATATGCAGAAAAAAAAGGCTTTGTGTATCTTGTAAATCCTGAAAACTGCCTGGAAGAAAAATGCTTGAGGAATTCAAGGCATGGTAAGACTTCACATTAATCACCTTCCTTGCATTCAAACCAAATACTGGAAAGGGCCCAATTAACGCCCTTAACAAAACAGCTGCTACTGAACTAGTGCCGCTTGCAGGTCAAGAGTTTGCAAGACATTAATATTTAAACATTATTTCAAATAGCCTATTGGTCAAGATATTGAGTGCCAATATTGCTAAACATAATCAGAAAAGTAAGGAATTTCACTTCTTTATTTTTGTGGGTTTGTTTCATAAAATCCTCTCAAAAAAAACCCCATTTGGAGCTTTTTCTATGACAAATGATAAATTAGGAATTCAAATTTCAATTGCCAACAGTATTTACTTGAACTATATTTTTTGGGCAGACAGTGATTGTTTCAATTTTACATAATCAAAAGCATAACCAAGGCTAAAAACAACTTCTCAGACTTGTACCTGCAAGGGTTTCTGGAGAGCAACAAAAACTATTCATACACGACATAAAATAAGTTGATCTAAAACCTTTGAGAAAATCTAAAATAGGTACAGATAGTTCCAGCAATCTTCAATCATGATTCCTTTTCATGTTCATAATATAATCCTTAAAACATATCTAAAATGAATCATGTACAGGTTTAGATGAGAAGTCCAATTTCAAACTTAATTCTTCTGGTAACCCATATCAAGAAAAGTAATACTCACTTGGGCTGAAAGCAGAACAAACTTTTTAGGTGGCAGCATGTGTTGCTGCACAACAACAGGTGAATCAGTTATGGGAATAACATCTTTATTTAGTGGTGTTACAATCTTCGGAACTTTAAATTCATCAATAGCAGAAAGAGCCCAGGAATGTCCATCAACACGGGTCGTCATCTAAACAACAGATAGATATTATCCAAAGTTTGGTAGTAGACATGGGTTCTGCACATCCATAGTTATATTTTACTATTTACCAATTAAAAACTACACAGAATACAATCCGCTCCTCCCACAAGGAAATCCAAAGAAAATAAGTTCTTGTACTGTCTAACAGAAAATTACCACAGAATTTACAGCTATATATACACTGCTGCTTTTTAGGAGAAAGGGAATAATATATTGCCTCCTTCAGGGGACAGCAATATTTACATTTAAATGTAAAACAACTTGCAAGGTAAGGCTGCTACAATATAAACAGCAACCATCTACTAACCACATGAGAACTAAGCATCACAGGCATCATGAATTCAAAAGATTTCTTAAAAAAAATTTATAAAAAGCTTCAACTGTCTTACAAAGGTTTACAAGATTTTTGCAGTTGGCAGCAGTACTTCAAATATAACTCAGGAAGAGACACATACTAGTGAAGATATTCCAGAAAACTATGTATGCTAGCTAGGAAGAATTGCTGCCCTAGAACAGGTTGCAGTTTTGTTTGGGAAACCTAGCTGCCTAGCTGTTTCTGTCAGATGCCTTGGGAAAAAAGAGTCAGCATTTGGGATATTAATGTCTAAGTTTTTGCAGGGAAGGGATCTGAAAAACCTATTACAAAATTCTGTTGTAAGTTATTAATTAAAGCAGCAGATTAATCAAAACCTGACTTTGAAGCTTTTAACTTATACAGTCCCTCCACTCGCTGCAACTCTGCTGTTTCTTCTGTAACACTATTTTTGACATGTCACTCCTCAGAGTGATAAGACTTACGTCAGAAAAAGACCTGAAATGTCTTTCAGAGATGGAATATGTTTTCCCAGAATTGACACATAAGGCAACTAACCTCCTCCAAATGTCTCTTACAAACCCACTTACATAATAATCAGGAAAATGAAAGTCAGAAACCACCCCCCCCAATGAAATAATGAAGACATTAATCATGTCTGGAGTTTAATGACGATATGGCATGTAAATAAAATAAGGAACCCCAAAGTTTCAGGCATCTAAATTTCAAACAACCTTTATAAAATTTTATACTGATCAACACCATTATGCACTGAGGACCATCTTCTTCTGTGCTTGTGCACAATATGCAGCACTGCTACAGACAACAGTATTCTCAAATATATTAATTAAAAGTCAAGTATTGGAAGTTAACGCAATTGCTTTTGACATACTGCTTGCATCAAGCTAGAAAATTATGTTTGAACTAGGGATCCCTAACAAGACCCTCATTCAGCTTTGTGAGTTACCGAACTCCACATGAAGTTTTCTGTGACCTACTTATTTCTTGCAGATATTACTATTCAGACATTTGTTATTAAGAAAAAAAACGTAATACCTAGATTCCATCAAAATCATACGGAAGTTTGCTTTATACCTGTGTTTCCATCATTGGCTTTTGAAAAGGGAAAGAATCATGATTGACACACCACAGGATGTCATTATCTTCATTTTCTGATGCTGCCATTAGCAGAACCCCTGGGAAAAATAGAAGTAGGAAGTCCATTTTAGAAGCAATCATTGTGCATTAAATGCAAACTCATTAATTTATTTCTAAGCTAGCAAAACTCAATCTTTAAGTCATTATCATATAATCTAAACAGCAAATAATATCTCCTGGATTTGTATGTCATATGGTGCTTCAAAAGGTCACTTTTAACACCATTTGCCATCTAAAAGGTAAAACAGATGTTTATAGGGATCAAAGTAATAGTAATTTTGATACACAAAAATAATGTCATCTGAGCCACGTTCCACTGCTTACCTTTGTTATAAAGAGCTCTGTGAACCTTTGCAGGCTTCTCTACATTTGAAGAAGCTGAAAATCCAGGTGGCAAACGGACATGGACCAAGGTTAACATGGAAGGACGAGCTGTTGGATGTTTAAATTGAGATGTACTAAAATATAGCCGGACACCTGAACAAAAGATAAAAAAGGTCACAAACTGTGCAGATACCATTTATCAGTTTAAGTAGAGTGGAATTAGCATTGCTTTTTTACCTGCATGTGTGATTGCTAGTAGTTGACAGTCTATGGATTCAGAATTTTCAATCACAGCTATCTGAATAATAGGCTTAAATACAGAACGATCAATTGTTCTGAAAAATAAAACAAAAAAAACCCAATACATTTTTAATCGAAAGAAACAGGCAGATTCTTCAAAATTGTACTGTGAAACTATGGATCATAAAGGAAACCTCTTATATTGTAACTGTCGTGAACTTACCTGGCAATGCTCCCTGCAGCAGAAACAATTGCATTTTGTGAAAGAGAAGTAACCCTGGTCATTCCTTGACCATCTTGCCCCAAATCATAAACCTGCAATTCAATAACACAGCTTAGCAATTTATGAATGAATTAATAAATTCAGTCTCACTTCTCAAGAAGCAACTCAAACTATTTTATTTCATACTCATGCTTCCATAGAATGGAGGCTACTCTTTCCTCAGGAAAGAAGTATTTCAAGTCTTCAGCACACAAACTGCTACAACAAGATAAACAGGGGTAAGGGCCTGACATAGCTACAGAGAATTCTCAGGCATTGCGGTAAACTTGCAAAGGTACCTGTACACTATTACACATATTAATAAAAGACCAAAGAGTCATAAGAAGTCACATACTTGCAGGACTCCTTTTTCTGAGCGGGTGTACAAGATATTTCGAGAGCTGTCAATGGCAATTTGAACTACAGGATCTGGAGAGGTAGAAAAAAAGGGAGAACCAGCAACTCAACACTGGACTTGGGAAAAGAAGTTTACGACAGAGTATCTATAAAATAATGAACCGTAAGTTCACAAAACCACACTTTCATACAGGACTGCTACTTTAAGTGATTTAAAACAGATATCAATTAACACAACTGCTAGTAAACAAACAACAAAAAAAATCCCAGAGCAAAAAACTGTAATTTAAAAACAATTTTTCACTGAGCAGTGAAAGAGAGTAAGATTTTTCACTTATATGTTTTCCATGTTCATGGTAATGTCATTAAGCACATTTAAATTCTGTGCTACAGATCACTGACTTCAGTGAGAAATATCAATTTTTTCAGTCTTTGATATCTATATCCTGAACTAAACACACAATCAATCTTGACTCGTGTAATTCTTTTACAATAATCAACCACTGAAAGTATCATTGACAATAACTAAGTGCTCTGAGTAAGCAAAATATTCAGACTGACTTCTTGGTAGTATTATTTTAAAAGGTTACATTAAATTATTGGCTAATAAGAACTTGAACATCAGTACTTACCATCCTCTGAGAACGTGAACTGTAGCAATGAAGGAATAAGAAAAGACAGTGCACTCTTCGAATGATTAATTTTTCTACAGCGCTGGCTAAACCAGCCTGCTTCAGCCTACAATTTAAAATGAATACAGCATTGAAAGAACAAGCAAAACAAAAACCAAACTAGGAGCGACATTAAAAAAGTCATTCAATGGACAAGTATGAAAATAAGTAAAGATCTAACTACAAACTATTGGTTTAATTGAACAAGTATGTATTCTTCAATGAAAAGAAAACAACGATCATTAAAAGGAAAATTTTGCATTTAAAAAAGTGCGCAGATATTGCAATCTGAATTTCTAAGTTGACCAAAATGGACTGCTATTCCTTCTTCAAAGACAATGCATCTACTCTAAGCTATTGTGCAACCAGACGTGTAACACAATTATAGAAGAGACTGCAAACTTGACACGTTTTAGAACTATTACTGTTGAGATCCCACAACAGTGAAACAATGAAAAAAGCCTGTGTGTAAAACCCATAGTCACCTGGTATGCTACTTCATATAAGCAGCCATCTTTTCCTGCCAGAAAGATCCTCCCATTGTCAGTGGATGTGATTGCCAGAATGTAGGTGTTGTCAGTAGGGAGTGAATACAGAGGATCTGGGAGCAGCTGCATTCCTCCAGACATGCTGTCATTGAGCGATCCAGCACCTTCAGTGAACAAACATAAATCCTCTTTAGCGTTCACGCAGTGTTAATAAATGCTACAGGTCTGGGATAAGAAACATTTCAGAAACCAGAAAAAATTAAACCAAATTTCATAGTTACTGAGTATAGTCTGGAACAACTTTTGCCCAATGTGTCACTGCAGAGTGACAAATCCATTCCATGTAGGTTTCTGAGGAAGGAAATGCAATGTTTTTCATGTCTATAGACTGTTCCCTCCTCTCACATCAAGTCCAAAATACAGGTTTCTACTTGTTTTCTTTTTTACATCAGCATATTATTAAAAAATCAAAAAGCAGTATAGTTCTCTTACTTCCACAGAACGATTTTTTCTGTTAGTATATGTGGTATAAAAACATGTTATCAGGTTATCAGTTTTTGTGGTTGAAATACAAATGCCACCAAGTTAATGACTCTATTCACCAGTTTCACAATTCATGCTCCTGTCTTCCGTCCCTCTCCAACACGCTGTTTAATTAACAGGAACGCCTGTTTGGAAAGCTCTTTTTACATTAAATAGGTGAGTAATAAAACTCAGTGCTTCTCATGGAGTCCATGATCCAGCAAGTGCACACACCATTAAAATAATCTTTCCTGCTTGTAACATGACTTAAAGATTTAAAAACTAGCAGAGACTGGGCACACAGGGGATTTTTAAAATTTTTTGAATGACTACTAATAAAACTGCTATGGGAATTAACACATTGCCATGTGTTAATACACAAACGGGAATAAAGAGAGAAGAGAGAATTACCTGACTGTATATTAGAACAATGAAGCCCTAAAATCACAATATCCACAGGAGTAGCCAGAACAAGTAAGTGTCGTACATGAGGCTGGAAAATACCTAAATAAAAAAAAGAAAATTTTAGTTTGCACCCTGCCTCTCTGATCACAATGATGTAAGCGAATAAATCCATGGGAAAGCCACATCCAATTGATTAGACAGAACAGCCAAATGTTAAGCCTAATGATCTGTGGAATTCTAGAATTAGAAAGGAGTATCAACCAGCAGCTCAGCTTCCACTTCATGAAATCCAGAATCTTTAAAATGGCATTTCTCTTACCAACACGCTTTTTTTAAACTCAACTCACTTTTAAACTCAATTCAACTTCAGTATTATCTTAGCAATAGATGCGGAAATAACTGGGAGGGCTAGGAACCAGAATCTCATGGAAATTATCACTTGAATACATAAATTTATAAACAGTACAAGTGTTAAAACATGATGTGGCAAAAAAGGTAAGCATGTCAATGTAAATAATTGTTAAACTATACATAATTTCTGGCTCATAATTCATTTTATAATGTTCCTAAAATCAAAACAAATCCATATATTCTATGTGTACATACATACACAAACCACAGATTTTCACATATCATAGAATCATTGAGGCTGGAAAAGACCTGCAGGACCACTGAATCCAACCTTGAGACTGAATACCACCATGCCAACTAAACCATAGCACCAAGTGCCACATTCATGCGTTAAACACTTATGCCCGTTAATATCCACACATATTTAAAACCCAAAAACACATTTTAGTTTTTTATTACTTTATACTGTATTACTTGTATAAAATACAAACGCGTATATACATAAAGACTAAAAAAAAATGCACAGAAGGTTCAGTACTGTCCAGTTCTAATCTCTGTCATAATATTCCTTACCTGCCTTTGGCTTTACAAGGCCCACTGCAAGAATAGTTTCACTGAGGCCATCGAAACAAACTAGATCTCCTCTGTCAATAAATAAACAAAAACCTGCATTATATTTGTCATATAGCATTACATAGTAACAAAGTAAATAAAATCAATGTATAATTAAAAATCTTTAATACTGCTGCAACACTCTGAAGTCATCTGCATCTTTCATCTTCAATGACAGCAGGTCATTTGAGTTGCTTGAAGCTCCTATAGTTGAGTTTCAAACCTGAAATCAAACTGCAGTATTTTATATTTTTGGGTTTTGTTAATTCATACAGTCTACTTTGAATTACATAATGCTGCATCTGTAATACTGATTAAAATGAAGAGAAAGAAATCACATGGAATTAGTTCCCCCATGAAAATTATTTGATGAAAAAATTACCAACTTCTTCCCCACTATCTATCACTAACACCATGCAGCGCTGTTTTCTTTGGGAAATGTATTTCATACACTCTGACACAATGTAAATGTATAGATAGTACCTCATTTGAACTTGGGTTTTTTTTAGGACATGCAACAATATGTACAAAGCAGTTCTTACTACACAAATGCTTTATTTGCCCACTATGTGGGCAAATAAGGAAGGAAACATGCAAACCATAAACTTATCAATGCCATCAGTTTTAGGCATCCATAAAATAAGCAAGGATGGAGAGCTTCAATTACAATACTTCAAAATACAAATGCCCTATTACTTACCACGGTGGGAATGACTGTCACTGCATATGCATCTCAGTACTTACTGAATCTACTTATAAAAGTTAGGCAATTAGATGAATTTTTGTCTACTTTTTTAGCACAAGCAAAGCCACTGAATAAGAAGAGCAATAACTGTACATATTAGATATGTCTGACCCAAAGCAAATACATTTTCCTTTCTCTCACCTGTAGATGATTTGGCAGTAATATTAATAACTCTTACAGATCCTTAAATACTTACTATTCAAAGGTTTTAGTAAAATCTAAAAGGAATTAAGATCAGTTAAACTCAACAGCACACCTCTATGCTGCCAGTAAACAATATCCCACTGCTTCGGTTGCTTACTTCTGGTATAATACCAATAAAATAATATCAGGAATACATCCTCTACATACCCGTCTTCATAGTTCCACATAAAGATGTCACTGTCAATGGTCAGCCAAGCTCTGCTGATCTCTGGAAATACTCCCATCATACAATTGCACTGCATATCTGAAGCACTGCTGATGTAAGGATTAAATGCATTTTGGGTAGCAAGAGCAAAATCCTCTTCAGAGCATTAAAAAAATCATTTAAAAAAATCATTAAGATACAGTACTACACAAACTACATACTTCAAAATTCTTCATTTAGAAACCAATTCCACCAACAACTCTACACAAATGCACCTTGCTACCATTTAGAGTGAACCCAAATGACATTAAAAGTTTTTTGCTGGAGGTCTGACAAAAAGATTGGGGAAGAAAAATACGGAGGAAAGATGTTTCTAATACTTCTTACACAATCTAAGGCATTTTTTTTCCATAAGGATACGTCCAAACTGCTCCACTAGCTCTGGTGGAAGTGGGACTCGGCGGACTGAGCTGATTTCCGGAAGATTGGGTATTGACAGCAAGCCTGGTCCTTGTAAAGGGTAATCCATATCTGACATACCAGATACAGTTGGGCTACCTGCAAGTAAGAGCAAACA